>JAVJIF010013929.1:0-139008 GCA_038442645.1 Agave tequilana | reverse complement strand
TGGAAGTAGAGCCTTGACGACGCTGCTCACCGCCTGTCGAGCCCTAGTTGGTCGCGGCTCCGCCCTGGTGGTCGTGGCTCCGCTTCTGTTGCTCGCGGGCTCCTCCTTGACCTTCTCCGACCTCCTTCAGAGCCTTCAGGACTGCTCGACGCCTCGCGAGCGTTTACCGGACTCCGACCTTGCTTCGAGATTTGCATCTACTCTCAATGCATGAATACTCCGGAACAAAGTTTGGTGTCTGGTTGACTTGGAAATACCAGGAGCAGAAGCTGAAACTCATACGGCACTTTGACCCCTCGATAGGTAGACGGAAAGTTGCTTCCGTCCCTCCGGCCACACTGTAGTACCAAGCCCGAGCACCTCGAACAAGTTCCCTTCGAAGGCGAGTCGAGCATTGGGATTGCCGACGTAGAGTTAATCGTAGCCGAACTGTCGGGCGAAACGATTCGGCATGTACGGCTCGATTGTGCATGAAGTCCCTTGCCGAAAAAAACACATATCCGGGCCGAATGTTGATCAACCACCAGAAGACCCCGAGGACAACCTCGTATAGTCATCTGGGCCCACGAAATCAATAAATAGATCCCCGAAAGATACACCAGGGATCTCGGGGAAGCAGCGATTGAGCTGGTAGTTCGAAGCATCTGAAATGCACTTACGGACGAAATACATATAAGTATTACGCCAGTCCGAACCCTCCAACCGCTGTACAAAAGGGGCGAAACCTTACTCCAAGGCACCGGCGTCATCAGGGAAGGGCAGTGCATCACGTACCAAGCCATGAGGTACGTATAAGGCAGCTCGATCCGAGGGTTGGGGCGCTTCACCGTCGGCTTCCCCTCTGAGTCAAGGATCGGCTTGCCATGGGAGTCGACAGCCTTCCCGGGTTCGCAGAAAGCCTGGGTTAACGCCCGCAACTCGCTCTGAATACCAACCGCCACGGCCGGAAGAAGGGCTATGGGACTGCCATAGGCCAGGAGCACCGCCGGGTACACCACGTCGGCAACAATGACTCATGTGGCAGCGTGGGCACCACACAACGCTTCAGCCACAGCATTAAGAAGCCCGCCAACAATGCTCGATCAGAGATAGGGGTCCGAGCTTGATGGTGAAAGCTGTGGCTTTGAAGACCATGTCAGGTTCGAAATCGTCCTCATTCGAATCCGTGGTGTAGAAGCCTTCAGAAGCACTGGTCGACCCTGTCTTCAATTTCCTGGTCGGAGCTGGGAGCCAGTCGAGTTATTGGATGGTCTTTCTTATTGACATTGTTGAACAAGTAACTGGCCCAAGACAGCTGCTTGATTCCTCCCGACCTCCAAGTGGTTATCTGGCCGCAAATATGGAAGTGACATAACACTTCCCAATAAGTCTCGTACATTTGAGGAGACCCTTCCTTCATAAGGTTGAGCTCCTCAGTGGTTGGGATATATTCCTCATAGGGAGAATCCCTGTTGCCAGCCCCGAGACCTCATGCAACTCGTGCAGTGCAAGGCCCATCTCTCCGACCGGGTGAAGAATGTCCCCGTCAAAGAATTGTAGCGCTCCAGGACCCGAAGAAGTTCTGAGAACTCGGCAGGATGCCATACTGCACGGCCCTGACTGCTGGGTACAGTCCCACATGCTCCAGCAGATCTCCAAAATCGGTAAGGACGAAGCTCACAATCCTGCGCCACCAATACTTCTCGGTGGAATGAACCCACCCGGGCGCACGGAACTCAACCGGAAAAATCACCCTCCCCTTTCATAAACGCGTTGAGGAAGGTAGTGTCGAGTTTTGGTATCTCTCCAACTAGGAGCTCAGACTTGCGCGACCCGGGGAACAGGCCAAGAACCGCCCTATCATGACTATCATGACGGTATACCCTCTGGGAGCCCAAGTCACCGAGGGTAATCTCAGGGACGTATCGGGAAACGTCCCATTTTATCTTCGAGAGATGGACATGTGCTGGAGATAAGACAGCGGGAACATCCTCTCCATTTCTGGAAGAAAGAATCTCCTATCCCCTATCTGACGGAGCCATCTATAATTTCCATTATACATGGAATAGCCGCCATCACCGATATGATCCCCGAAGAAGAAGGCAGGCTTCTCCAGCTTGACGCGATCATCCGTTGTGAATGCTGCATCGGTCATAAGCACCCGAAAGGTCGTCATATCAACATTGGAGAGCCTTTTCTGGCGGTCCTGTAACTTGTCAGCAGTCACAGGTACTGTCCTTTGTAGCACAAAGGCCAGATCACGGTCAGCACCACCTACATGTCCAAAATGGCGCTTCTTGGCGAGTGGGACAGAAGGGAGTGGCACTACAAAAGAAAAGGACATTTAATTAGACACTTTATCAGAAAAATGCTAAGTGTCTATAGTCCAGACGCAGAAGAGATACTGGACGCAGGAATTATCAAGTCCGCGTCCAGACCTGCGAATCTATAGTCCAGACGCAGAAGAAATACTGGACGCAGGAATTATCAAACCCGCGTCTAGACCTGCAAATCCGCATCCAGGCGTAAGACCAGCAGTATCAAGTCCGCATTTTGCAAACCAAGACTTATGAGAATTCTCTAAGTACTTGGGCTCAGGTGCAAGGTTCGTCAAAAACCTGCACCTGATGAAAAATCTTCAAGTCCGCGTCCGAACTCTTCACAATTAGAAATATTCTAAGTGAAGAATCCGAAATGCAGGACTTGCTGGCACCGGGTCATCAAACCCGCGCCTGGTTATCAACTCAAAGACTGCGTCTGAGACCGCGTCTGAGAATCAAACACGGTTTATTTTCTGTGTTGACGATTCTGTTAATGGTTCCATGAGCTTCCAGTAATGGCGAAGGTTCAACCCTAAACGGCATCATACCTAGGAAAGAGAATGCTTGCGCGGAGGAAACCGCCCCTCTGGGCCTCGGCGACGGCCGCTCTTGAGGAGGATGCGGTTGACTTGGTCTTGGGTGCCATTGGTGATTAAGAATCCAGTAATGGGGATGAACAGAGAAAAAAGACCTCTTTTTCTTTAAAAACCCTAAACAAGTACGCTCGGAGAAGAAGAGGTATCTCTCTGACTGTTGCCTTTTATAGGCACAAGGATTCGCGAAGATTCGCGGCGCGTGGCTCGATTAGTTCTGCAGCGAGTCATCGCTTGACGCGTGGAGCAAATCAATTTCTCTGCAGCGAAGATCGCGCACCATAGCCCTGCAGCGAGTCATCACTTAACGCGTGGAGCAAATCATTTAATGAATCGGGAAGTCCACGCGCAAAAGGTGAAATCCCGCCGGTTCCCCAGGCCAACTGGCAGCGCAATCATGATATGGCACAGATTTGCACCCAACGGACGCACCTCTTCGATGGACGTGCCCCGTCATCACCGCCATAAATGCATTCAAAAAGTCGCGTCTCTCTAAGAAGTTCGCGTCTTTCCAGCCCGGCTGAACATCGCGTCTGCTTTATGGAAGATCAGTCGCGTCTTTAAAGCAGTACTATCTCTGCTTTTCAAAAAGGACCAGTGTTCTGCCTCCTGCTTCTGCAAATCAGTTCAACAGTACACTGGCACAAGCAGATGACCAACCACTCCTAGCTTAAAGCACCCTATGACAGACTAAAAGCAATCGGGGAGGTTTAGACTGTGTATCTAGACACTCAACACGATCAACTCTGGTGGCCTCAAAGAGTTCAACAGTACACTCACGAAGACCAACTCCAGATAAGATCAAACACGGAGCATTAACAGTCCAGTCATGGAGGTGAATTCAGCTAGAGTCCAAAGTATTTCGAAATCCGTCCCAGATTATCTGCGGAATATCGAAAACTTTGGAGGGGGTTCTGTAGGCTATCTAAAAATCACTAATAGACAAGCCATTAAAAGGCAGAGTTTCAGCATCAAGGCGCATGGGCTCGACACCCGCGTCTCAGCATCAAGGCGCATGGGCTCGACACCTGCGTCTCAGCATCAAGGCGCGTGGGCTCGACACCCGCGTCTCAGCATCAAGGCGCGTGGGCTCGACACCCGCGCCCCAACCTCAAGGCGTGTGGGCTTAAACCGCGTCTCAGTTATAACCGCCCTGGTTATGGGGCCAGTCGCCGCCCACATAGCGGGGAGGTCAGCCCCTCATCGTGGAGCATTTTTAGGGGGCACGTTCACCCCCTAGGACCTCTATAAATAGCCTCGGTTGCTATGAGGTCGGGCAAGGAGAGGCAATCAGAGAGAAGAGGGACGATAAGAGGAGAGTAGCAATTGGCGATCAGCAATCAAAGACATTTAGTGATAAGAGGATCGGCAATCAGACGACCAGACATGGCAGAAAAAGGAGAGAGCTCAACTCTTCGTCAAGCTTGCTGCGTACAAGCTACTCTTTGCCTACCTTCTCTTTGAGAGTTTTGGTAGACAAGAGCTGTGCTACTCTTTCTACCAGCTGAAGAGAAGATCCCTGACGATCCGACGGTCATCCGGTCAACGGAGAACAAGATTCACTCTCCACCGCCACACGAAGAACCCAGCATTAAACAAAGGGAGAATTCAAGACTCAGCATCCTCCCTCCCTTGTAACTGGAAGGAAAAATTTTTTTTTTGTTGTAATCTTTTCATCTGATTCAAGGAAAACTTTACAGCAAAGACCTTCTTTCTCCTTTTTCCGGCGCGTACAGGAGTGTAAACCAGTTCTGGAATTTGTGGGTGTAGGTTTCTCAGTACATGACTTCCACTGGACTGTCTTTTCAGCTAGAGCCTCAAAAAGATCCCAACCCTGATCTTCATCCTTCTTTAAGAATTCTCCTTGGCACATAGTTTCAAGGAGTGTCTTAGTCTGATAATCAAGCCATTCATAGATAATTGGCACTGGCGCCATTTTTCTATACCGTGATGGGGACACAGGGCTATCAGGTCTTTAAAACGCTCAAAGTACTTCCAGAATGGTTCATGGCTTCTTGTTTGAATTGCATTATATTTTTCCTCATAAGGGCTGTCTTATGGATAGGATAAAACTTTTAAGAAAGACCTTAACGAAATCATCCAAGAAGAAATTGAGCTGATTGGGAGATTATAAAGCCACTTCTTAGTAATATCCTTAAGTGCGAAAGGTATAAACCTAAGTCTAACAGCATCCTCGGTTAACTGGGAAATTCTCATCATAAGGCATACTTCTTCAAACTCTCGGATGAAGAAGTACGCATCCTCAGATTCTAGGCCATGGAATCGTGAAAGAGTGTTTATGAACTGCGGGTTTAACTCAAAGTTATTTCCATTGGTGTTTGGGAGGAGAATGCAAGATGGAAGTGATGTGCGAATTGGGTAGAACTTGTCTTGCAACGAAACGTTATTGGTCATGACTGGGATTGTGTCGAATGGTGGTGTATGTGCTAGTGTAGAAATTCTCACAAGCTAGCAGAATTCGGATCTCGATACCACTCTTGCATACAAAATTACACAATCAACGTGCACCGATCACACAGGCGAAAAATGAAAAATAACAAACAAGAAAAAAGAAAAATCAATCCAAGCTATTAGGGTTCCAGGACCTAGACGACTCCTAACTTTAGATCGTCCACAGGAGGTTTGGTGTAGACTTGACTATAAGCAAATCAGCCAGGGAAGGTCAAGGTTGGTGGGAGGTTTTCCGTCAGAGACGTTCCTTAATTAAGTAACCAGCAACCTTCGGGCTTTCGGCCCTCAACCCCTTTCCTAGACACTGATTTTACAAAAGTCAATTTCCAATACTTTTCCCCCTTAGGATAATCTCCTAAGTGAGTCCGGATATCCCTAGGGCCAGCGTCTAGCAGTTTTTATTTAGAAACTTAGGATTGTGAGTGCGTGGGAAAATGATTTGTGGGCTAAGGAAAGGGTGATAAAATCCCCACCTTATCTTTTTTATGGGTGATGCCCTTAAAGTTGATTCGTGCAAGTGTACGATATAACAAACAAGGTTCACTCAAAGCTTAATTAAATCAAACAAAGAGTGAGTCCTAGTCTATATGCTATGCTTACGTACCTTGCCTCCAGGACTCTTCAACAGTAAATGTAAAGGAATTGAAAGATACGTGCCTAGAATGCAAATGTCTAAACAATTTTTTTAACTTTGCAACAAATTTTTTACTGTTGATTAGCGGATATAAGGTGAAGCATACAAGATTTTATGTATTGCAGCAGCTGTATTTTGTAGAGAAGCAAGCCCTGCAGAAAAAGTGGTCAGTAGTCAACTCCTCCTTGCCGCAATTCTGCGGCAAAAACCCAGAATTTGCGGCAATTCAGAGGGATCCTGGTCTCTGCTTTCGAGAGCAGAGGCCCAGGTCCACTTATATGTTTCTGCAATGCAAAATTTCCTATTTCTTCAACCTGTAATCTGCAACAGAGAAGAAGATTCGTTTAGTTCTTCACTTGAAATCAAAAACGTTGCTCTCCCCGGCAACGGCGCCAAAATTGATCGGGGTAAGGATAGTGTGAAGTTATTGCACAAATATTCAATGAAAGAGGAAAGGTTTAGAGTCAACCTTGGTGCTTAAATCACTTCACAATGTATTTAAGATGGTTAATATATCCTTTCCAATCTCCGCTATAGCAATGGCTATACCGGGTCGATCCTCGAGGAGAGCTCACGTTGGAAGTTTTACGGTTCGGAGTGAAGAAATGAAAACGAAGATTCTTCTTTGTTATTTACGAAAATGCAAGAAACATGGAAAAGAAAATAGAAGAAGTGGTTGATTTGTGCATGATGGAAAAGAAATTAAAAGAACTTTAGTAAAGTGTATTGCTAAGAGAAAAGAAGCTAGTAAAGAAAATGTTTGGAAGACTTTAGATGAGAAAGTACATGGCTAGCTAACTTTACTTCGCTAACTTACTATACTCAATGGTGATGCTTGATTGCCTCATGTTGATTCATTGGCAATAGAAATTACTTTGCTTGTTTGTTCAAGTACTTTACCGTTTTGAAGATGAGTGTTCTCTTGTTCTTAGCTTGAAGCCTCATATTGATTCATTGGCTCTCTAGATAGATTTTCAATGATGAACTCTAGGATTGGTACTCAAGGGATGCTAAGTTAGAAGAATCAACATTCATTTGAACATTCAAGACATAACAACAAATTAGCTTGAAGTAAAGAAGTTGTTCTACAAGTAGCACATGTTTGGTGATCCATCTCCATGTTCCATCAAGGCTCTTGTTCTAGACAAGGCTCTAAATGAGGCACACATAAGTCATATGGAGTTTGAACAAGCATTTACCAAGGGAAAGCAACTCTACTTCCTTGGAAAGCAAAAGAAACTCTAACAACGCAAGTATAGAAATTTGCAATCATCCAAAGAGATAGAAGTTAGCTAGGTAAGTTGTTAGCTAGCCATGCAATAGAGATTTAGCTATCTATTACACAAGAAACAAAGCAACAATTCATGATGTAAAGCAAAGAGAAATAAAGCAATGGAAATGCACTAGAATGAAAACAAGAAAGTAAAGCAAAGTAGAGCAACGTACTAGAGCTCGTAAAGAGAAGAATGAAGCTTTGATTAATCCTTGCTTACAAGTATGTCACCTCCTTGCTTACAAGCTTTCAACAGCACTCTCTTTCTCTCTTTGACAAAATCTCTAGGAGGAAAAAGATGAAGACTAAAACCTAGGAGAAGACTAAAACAAAATACAAGAGTTTCCCTAGTTCTCTCCTCTCTCTTCTCTATTGAGCTTGTGCAGACCCTGGTGCTGTATTTATAGGCCTCAGAGAGAAGGATCTAGAGCCCAGGTTGTTAGAGAGAAATCCGGGCTTCAACAACCTCATAACTGCCGTAGATTTGCGGCAAAATCCCAGAAATTGCGGCAGAATCTTGGCCGTTCAGGCTAGATTTTTGGTACAGGTTTGTTATGAGTTTGTTATCCACGTGGCCTTCTGGAAGATTGAGTTGGCGCGAGGATCTCCTGATTCTGGATTCAAACTTGGGCTCTTTTGGCTTTGTATTAATCTCTTTAATTATTGCTAATTAAAGAGATTTTGGGTCTTTCTCTTTTAAGATGTGGAAACAAAATAGAGAGAAGATGATCGAAAATCATATTTTTATTGACAATTGCATGGTATGAAAGCGGTAAAATATGCAAAATATGTATAACAATCACTAGCTAACCTTACTAATTTGCTAACTTACTAATCTCCATTAAGGTGATGCATGCCTTATGTTGGTTCATCGGTAAGTGTTTGTCTTGCTTGTTGGTCAATGTACTTTCCCACTTGATAGATGGGTGATCATCTTGGACTTGTCTTGTAGCCTCATTGATTTCATCGGCTCTCAAGATAGAATTTCAATGGTGGAATCGAGGAGTGTCACTCAAGGGATGCTAAGGAAGAAGATACAAAATTCATTAGTCATTCAAAGCCATACATAAAGTTAGCATTGAAGTAAGAAAGTTGTACAACAAATAGCATATGGTTGGTGCTCCATCTCCATGTTCCATCAAGGCACTTGTTCTAAAGACAAGGCTCTAAATGAGGCACACATGAATCATATGGAATTACAACAAGAACTTGCCAAGAATGAAAGTAACCCATCGGGAATGAAAGAGACTCAACATTTGCAAGATTAAGAATTAGCAATCACCCAAGAGTTAGAAGTTAGCAAAGTTAGTGGTTAGCTAGTCATGTTAGAAGAAGTTAGCTATCCATTACACTAGAAAGAAAAAACAACAAGACATTATGCTATGAAAGTAAAGCTTGAAGGAAATAAAGCAAGAAATGAAAAGCACTAGAAATTACAATAGAAGAGAAAGTAGATTGGATTAATCCTTGCTTTGCTTCAAGTTGTCACCCTTGATTACAAGCTTTCACTCTCTCACTATCTCTCTCTTGCAGAATTTCTAGGAGGAAGAAGAAGACTAAGAGCACTAAAAAACGTAGAGAAAAACCAAAAATTTCAAGCTCTTTTCTCTATTCTCTCCTCCCTCTCTCGCACTGGCCCTGATGGTCTATTTATAGGCTTCAGAAGAGAAGGCTTTAGAATCCAGACTGTTGGAGAAAATCTCGGGCTCAACGGCCGGATAACTGCCGCGGATCCGCGGCCAGAGCCGCGTTTCCGCGGCAGAATCTTGGCCGTTGCGCCAGCGATTTCTGTTGCCAAGTTGTTACGTTCTGTTAGCCACCTGGATCTTCTAGATTGCTGACTGGGCGCGTGGATGTCTCCAGATCCTGGGCTCAACTCTTGGGCTTCCTTTTGGCCTTGATTAATCCCCTTTAATTCATGATAATTCCATGGATTTTGGGCCTCTTCTTCATTAATATTGGACCTGCAAAATAGAGAGAAAAAGAGTAAAAAACACATTTTTATTTATATAATGCATGGTATGGATGTGAAAAAATATGCAAAAATGAATAACGATCAGAGGGTACATTGGTGTCACTCTCAACATATGCCTCTCTCTCTTACTTATATGAATCATCATCTAACCTAAGCTTACATACAATTTACATAAAAATAAAAGAAAAACCTAAAACTAAGAAATGGAAAACTTGGCTAAATCCTATCCCTGCATGATCGTCCATTTTCAGCACAAAGAATGGCCTTTTATAGGCAAAAAACCCAGTGTGCAGGATCCCGGAGATGGGGAGAGATCGGGAAGCAAACGCTCCCCCTAACTCCCCAACCTTGCCGCGAAAACGCGGCTTTTGCCGCGTTTCCGCGGCCAGATGGCCACACCCTGTTGGTGGGTCGTTCTGGTGTTTCCTTCTAACTTTATCCTTGTTGGATTTTCAGTTTGAGTCCCGGAGTGTGACGAAATGGCCTTGGATTCTTGGCTTTAACCGATCGATTCTGAGAGGATCTTCTCAACCGGTTTTCAACCTTGATTTTGCCCTGATTTACTGAGTGCAAATTAATTCTGATTTAATTCAGAATTTTGGTGGTCTTTGGGCTCATTTCTCTTCATCTCCTTAAAGAATGGGCCTGCAAATAAATTAAACAATTAATTAGGACAATGCAAAGTTTTATTCTTTAATAAGTATGGAAATATGATACAAAATATGCAACATTAGCGACCAATCACACCCCCATACCTATCTTTTGCTCGTCCTCGAGCAAAACAACTAAACTATACTAAGGATTATTAGACCACTTTCGCAGGTCACGCGATTGCACTGAGCATGTGCAATAAGCCGTTAAACCTCTAGGTTTCCCCTAGAGGATGAGTTTTGTCGTGAGAGTTTTCAGCGGATTGCACCCACAAAATCAATAAAGAAAGGGAAATAAAGAGTTAGTATTTTCGAAAAGCATATTGAAAGGGAAAAATATTTGAAATATAATTGTAAGATCTAAGCAATCTATAAGTTATAGGAAAACTGAATTTTCATTCCTAAACGTAGTCTCTATTCAAAAATTTGTTATCAATTAAAGTAAGGAGTCAATTTGTACTTCTCATCTAGTCTATTACTTTACCCTAAGTCATATGCACTTGTGACTGTGAAAATTTTGACTAAGGGTTCATTAACTCTAACTCTTATGCCTTATTTATTATATATAATTTTTTTGGTGGTATTATTCCTTAGTTCTATTAGGCTTTCTAATCTGCCATGTAACGAGCCTTTAATCGATGACTCCCAAACCAAACGGTCCTAGGGCCCCGGGTGAGAAAAACACCCCAAGGACTTAAGAACTCGAGCAAATAAGGCCACAAAACTAAGGATTATTATATGAACCTCTTTTAGGTGTGAATACTTATGCTTTATTAGGCACAAATACCCAGCTTAATCAGAGGATTTTTATATATATTTTCTTTTCAAACTTATCTAATCATCTTTCGCATAAATACTAAGGCTTACTTAGGCCAAAGCACCTAGCTAATCAATAATTAGATTTGTTTATCTTTTTTTTTCAAACTTATCTAATCAACTTTCACATAAATACTAAGGCTTGCTTAGGCCAAAGCACCTAGCTAATCAATAATTAGATTTGTTTATCTTTTTTTTATTTTTATAAGGCATAAGAATCTTTGTTTTGAACCCTAAGTGTGTAAGTGTATGAAGTGTGCATATTTCATTAAGGTAAAGATCAAGACTAAATTACTTTAACAAATTTTTTCCTAACCTAAAAATCAAACAAATAATCTTATTTTGACCAAGTATAAGAAATCCTAATTTGGATTTTCCTATTCCTTAAAATTAACTTAATTTCTTACACAAAAAATATGTCAAAGTATTGTTTCTTATTTTCAAAAAGTTTTTAAAAGTAAAGAAAAACCTAAGTTATGTTAGACCCTCCCCCACACCTATCTCATGCATTGTCCTCAATGTATGAATTAATGCATAGATACATGAAAAAGAAGAAAGGGAAGGAAAATGGTACCTTAAGGTGGTGGTTCGGTGGTGGTCTGATTGGTCCACGAAATGCGGCCCAATCGACTTTTCGTTGGGTTCGGAGGAACCCACCAGAAATTTCACTAATATAACCCATTAAAATTGTGTATCCATGAAGGATTTTTATTAAGTATTTGACCCCATCTAATTTCCAAATTCCATAACTGATTTCAGAGTCAAATTTGTCAACCACCTCGTCCCAAAATGGAGTATGAAATGATGTAACGGTTGACTTGGACTCAGGAAGTGTAGGAACTAATACCGACTCAGGAAGGTGACTTAAGTCAAGTAAAGGTTCATGAGTCGAGACTGGTTCAAGAAGTGTGTCCAAGTCAAGAAGTTGAAACTCAAGTCCACATTGATTTTCCAACAATGGGATGTGACTTAATATTGGTGATTCATTTTCAGGAATGATAGGTGGGGGAATCAAAACTGACTCTAACATATTACTCAAGTTTGGTAACAAAACAGGAGTCAAGATTGATTCAGAAAGTTGAACTGGATCACAGATTTGAAAATCTAGGTCACATATCTCATTGAGTTCAATATCAAAAAAATGAGATCTTGCCAATTTGTCAATAGGATTTTCAAAAGTGTAAAATTGGTCAAGTTCAATATGATCATCAAAAATGGGTGAATCAATTTCATGATGAATTGGCACAGGATCCAATGTTGACTCGGGAAAAAAATTAAGATCAGGTGAAGATACCGGAGTCATTATTGAATCAGGAAGTAAAATTGAATCCCTAAGTTGGGGTTCATGATCATATTCATTTTCAAGTTCGATTTCAGGCGAGGGATAACTTGCAAAACTATTAATATTATTTGGAGTTTGGGCAAGTCAAATGACTGTTCTGAAATGGAACCTTGATTTTCAAAACTACATGACTCTTCGGCTCTAACAGAATGGTTAGTGACATCAAAACTGGTCAAATGGTGAGAACGTAGAGATTCGACCATCATATATGTCACGATTTCGAGCATTTTGAGCATGAGTCATGACTTCAAGCATCTTTTCATAGTTGATGGATTCATTGTTTTGATGAAAAGATGAAGTGTTGTCTTGGAAGTGGCAGTGAAATTGTGAGTCCATCAGATTTTGTGATTGTTGTTTGGACTCACGCATACTCCTTCCAAAATTGATGGTTTTCTATTTTGGACTGGTGGAACTGAGTATGACTCTTGGGGATATTGTGGACTAAGTGGATAAGGGGGACAAGTGGTTGAAAATTATGCTCGGGGGAGGTGAATCCCCACTGACTCTGTGAAGAGTTGAAATCATTATGGAAATTATAGTTATTAGATTGGGGGTATAAGTTATATTGATTCGGATAAGACCAATCCGGCACACTAGGTTGGTTAAAGTCATGATATGCCGGGTTGGTAATATCCGAAAATGAACTCGGTGTGTAATATGGATTATTATTAAAGTTGAAAAAATTATTGTTATAAGCCATATCCAACAATAGAATACAAAAAAGAAAGAAAAAACAGACAAATAAGCAAACAAATAAAAAGAGAAAATTCTAACTAAGTTAGGGTAGACATATGACCTAGACGACTCCTAACTGATTAGACTATCCACGGGAAGTTTAATGCAGACTTTGACCACAAGCTAATCAGCCAGGTCAGGGTAAGGTTGGTTGGAGGTTTTCCATCAAAGACGTTCCTTAATTAAATAACCACCAACCTTCGGGCTTTCGGCCCTTAATCCCTTCCTAGACACTGATTTGGCAGGAGTCAAATTCCAACACCTTTCCCCCTTAGGATAATCTCCTAATTGAGTCCGAGATGTCCCTAGGGCCAACGTCTACTCATTTTTAGTTAGGCTTGGGTTAGTGAGTGCTTGGAATCTGATTTTTGGGCTAAGGAAGGGTAATTAAATCCCCACCTTATCTTGTTAATGGGTGGTGCCTTAAAATCAATTTGTGCAAGTGTACAAGATAAATAAGATTCACTCAAAGCGATATAAATCAACCAAGAAGTGAGTCCTATGCTAAATGCAATGCATACGTACCTTGCTCCAGCACTCTTCAACAGTAAAAATAAATGAATTGAAAAGACACGTGCCTAAAATGCAACATCTAATCAATTTTTTTATCTTTTCAACAAATGTTTTACTGTTGATTATTAGCAGGCTTATGTGATGGCATATAAGAAAAAGTAAAGTTGCAGAAAACTACAATTTGCAAAGCAAGCAGCCCTGCAAAAAGAACATTAGTAATCCACTCCTTTTTGCCGCGGATCCGCGGCTTTGGCCGCGAAAGCGGGCAAAGCAGAGGGCACTTGGTCTCTGCTTTCTAGAGCAGAGGCCCAAGGCCACTTATATGTTACTGCAACTTTAATTTCCTATTTTTCTTGCCCTTAACCTATAACAAAGAAGAAAATTCGTTTAGTTCTAAAAAATTTTCAAAAAAAATCAGATTTCAATAAAAACGTTACCCTCCCCGGCAACGGCGCCAAAATTTTATTGGGCACAACCTGCACAAAAAAAATACGAAATTTCAGATTAGAATGAAGATGTGCAAGTGCTCAATTCTTACCGCTATAGCAAGTGGCTATGCGGGTCGTGATCCACAAGGAGGGTTTTGCGATAGAAGCGTTTACGTTTCTTTATTGAAATCTTAATGAAAATAAAACGAATATTCTTCTTTGATTTTAAGAAAAAAGGAAAAAAGAATTATGTTAAAGTTAGAAAGAAAATGAGAGATGAAGAAGGTGAAAAAAATCAGGAAAACGGCGGAAAGCGACTATATACAAATGATTATTTACAAGGAAGTGAAAAGGAGTGGTGTTGGTGATTTAATTTACAGAAATGAAAGAAAAGAAAAGAAGGGGAAGAAATACTTACCTAGATGATTGATGACTTACCTGAAAACCTTTGCATGTTCTACCTTTGTTTAGGAGGCGTTCAACGCATAGATCATAAGCCCGAGCTTAGTCCCGTTCGCATTATATCATCAAGTCTCGCACAAGCATGAAGTGATACGTCTTGAGGAGGAGAACGTCTTCATGAACTATCGTTGGCACTCACATAACATCGTTATACTTGTGCTTTGGAATTCACCTTTAAACTCAACAAAAACAAACAAGGTAAAGTAGAAGAGGAAGACGAAAAAAAAGAAAATGAAAGTAAAGAAGAACATAAAAATGTTACCTTTTATTGCTTGAAACGATGGAAGAAAGGAGGAGGGTACATCGGTGTCACTCTCAACATATGCCTCTCTCTCTTACTTACATGAATCATCATCTAACCTAAGCTTACATACAATTTACATAAAAAGAAAAGAAAAACCTAAAAACTAAGAAATAGAAAACTTGGCTAAATCCTATCTCTGCATGGTTGTCCATTTTCAGCACAAAGAATGACCTTTTATAGGCAAAAAACCCAGTGTGCAGGATCTCGGAGAGATCGGGGGAGCAAACGCTCCCCCTAACTCCCCAACCTTGCCGCGGAAACGCGGCTTTTGCCGCGTTTTCGCGGCCAGGGTGTGGCCAGATGGCCACATCCTGTTGGTGGGTCGTTCTGGTGTTTCTTCTGACTTTATCCTTTGTTGGATTTTCAGTTTGTGTCCCAGAGTGTGACGAAATGGCTTGGATTCTTGGCTTTAACTGATCGATTCTGAGAGGATTCTTTTCAACCGGTTTTCAACCTCTTGATTTTGCCCTGATTTACTGAGTGCGAATTAATTTTGATTTAATTCAGAATTTTGGTGGGCTTTGGGCTCATTTCTCTTCATCTCCTTAAAGAATGGGCCTGCAAATAAATTAAACAATTAATTAGGACAATGTAAAGTTTTATTCTTAATAAGTATGGAAATATGATACTAAATATGCAACATTAGTGACTAATCAGTGCACGTTTCCGGTCGATCGAACGGTCGACTGGACCCCATTTCGGTCGACCGACCTTCAGCCGACTGAAAGCACCCATGTTTCTGTTGTTTCGGTCGACCGGGCGGTCGACCGTAGGCTGACAACTGCTAAAAATTTTTGAAAACCCAGTCTACCGGCGGTCGACCGTATGCTTGATTTCAGCCCTAACGGCTACTTTATTTAACACATTTTAAAACGTGAGTTTATCTCTAAACAAATTTGGGGGCTGATTTTGGGTCAAATATTTCCTAATTATTTATTATAATAGTTTACTCTTTAATCCCTATCTTTATCCTATAAATAGGGATGATTAGGGTTGAGGTAATCACAACATTCCTTTACAAAAGAAATCAAGTTTAAAGGCTTTGAAAAGAAGTTTTTGTTCTCAGTTTTTGTGCTCAAAATTCTCTCTTTTTACTGAAGTTTTTGGTTCAAAACTCTCTTTAATTTCATTTCTTTTTCACTTACAAAACTTGAGCTTCAATCCTACACATTATTCTCTAGGGTTTTTGTAAGGGAAAAAGGTTTTCAAAAGAGGGTTTGTGGTCTTTGATCACCAAGAGATTCTTATATTTGTGGCTCCACTACCTCTGAACTAGAGGAGTGTGATTGAGGAGTTGGGTACTCCGGTGTAGTTGTAATTCTTTGTGAAAGTTATAGTGGTTGGAAAATCCTTCTGGGTGAAGGCGGGGACGTAGAGCTGGGTGCTCGAACCTCGAAACAAATCTCAGTGTTTGTGATTGGTTTATTTGCTTTATTTACTTGCTTTATATTCATTTCTATATTGTCGATCAATACTCATACAACAAGATTGCATTGCGCACCTCAAACTCTTTCCCCGGCAAGGGCGCCAAAATTTGATCGGAACGAAAAACCTGCACTTGAAAATGTGTGTTTATGAAATCAATGTAAAACTGTGTGTGTTAATGTTCCCTCAATACTTCCATCATAGCATTGGCTCAATGGGTCAAATCCGCAAGGACAGGAGGCGATAGAAGCATTAACAGTCCTTATTCACGTATTATGTTAACAATTCTTCTTTGTTAAAGAATGAGAAAAAGGAAAGAAAAGAAATCTTTAAGTGATAGGTGAGAAAAGGCAATTGAATCGGTGATGTGAAAATAAATAATAAGTCGTTGTAAATTGGTGGAAACAAAATAAGAAAATAGAAAAGAGATAAAAGGAAAATGAAATAAGAAGAGGTTTCGGAAAATTGTCTTAGAAACAAAAGAAAAGAGGAAATAGAAGAGATTGATGATGAAATAAAAATGGTATTTTATGTTGAAGAAAAGGTTTGAAAACAAAATAAAAAGGAAGAAAATTCATGGCAACTAACTACTAAATGCTCCACTAACCATGCTAACCTCTTAGTGAAGTTGTCTTACATGGATCCTTGGCCATCACTAGTCCTTGGCTCGAAGAAGTAATAAAAAGCATGGAAACATAAGATGGTTTCTCACATACAAAACATACATCAAGAGCAAACTAATACAAATCTTAGATTATCAAAACTATTAGAAGCAAGCATGAAATCAGAGGGAGTTAGCTTGGTTACAGCCCAATCCAATCTGCGTGGAGTTCGGAGAACCCACCAGAGACCTCTATAATACAACCCATTATTATAATGTAAACATGGATGATTTTTATTATGAATTTTACCCAATCCAATTTTCAAATTTTAAATAATTTCAGAGTCAATTTTATCAACACTCTTGTTCCAAAATAGAGTGTGAAAAGATGGAATGATTGATTTGGACTCAGGAATTTGTCTTAATTCAAGTAAAAGTTTAGGAGTCAAGATTGGTTCAAGAATCGGGTCCAAATTAAGAAGTTGAAATTCAACTCCATATTCATTTCCCACAATGGAATTTGACTCTCTGAGATTGGTGATTCAAGTTCAAGAATGACAGGTATAAGAACTAAAACTAACTCTAAAATGTTGCTCAAATTGAGTAACAAAATAGGAGTCAATATTGATTCAGGAATTTGAACTGGATCACAAATTTGAGGATCGAAGTCACATTCTTCTCTAAGTTCAATTTCATGAAAGGAAAACTTGCCAATTTATCAATGAGACATTCAAAAGTATGAAATTGGTCAAGGTCAATTTGT
Organism: Agave tequilana; assembly: GCA_038442645.1. Classification (NCBI taxonomy): domain Eukaryota; kingdom Viridiplantae; phylum Streptophyta; class Magnoliopsida; order Asparagales; family Asparagaceae; genus Agave; species Agave tequilana. The sequence continues at coordinate 121,722 of JAVJIF010013929.1, read as the reverse complement.
TGATCATAAAAGATTGGTGATTCAATTTCATGATGGATTAGCACATGATCTAATGTTGACTCGGGAAAAAGACTGAAATCAGGTAAAACTCCTCAGTCTTTATTGAATCAGGAAGTGAAATTAAATTACCAAGTTGAGGTTCAGGATCATATTCATGCTCCAGTTCAATCTCAGGAAAAGGATAACTTGCTAAAATGTTAGTCAAGTTCAGATGGGTGTGCTAAAATGAATCTTGATTTTCAAAACAACATGATTCCTGGTCTAGATAGATAGAGTTAGAGATATCTGAATTAGTCAAAAATTAATAAGAGTGAGTTTCTTCATTCCTATGAATGTTGACCAATTAACTCAGTCGTGCTTCTAACCTATCAATAGACTGGGTAAAAGATATTTGAAATTGTTGTGAGATCTCATGCAAGATTTCTATACTCTTTGCTAGCTCAGATTTTCCTCAAATGGTTGTCTAGAAAGGGAGTGTAGGAACTTGGTTTTGGAAAATTTGTGAAGATTGTGAGTCTAACAAGTTTTGAGATTATCGCTCGGACTCAATCCAAGATGGATGTTTGATTATTTAGAAGAGGTGGGACTGAGTAGACTCTTGAAAATATTGTCAAATTGGGGAGGATAAAATGTTCTGGAATTGCCGCTCGGCCTCTTGCAAATTGGCTTCTATACTCTTTTCTAACTCAGATTTTTCTTCAATGGTGGTTCTAGAAAAGCAGTATAGGAAGCAAAATTGGGAAATGAATACTGTGAAAATTACGAAAATTGTGGAACAAGATGGTTGAAAATTTGACTCGGAGGAGGTGAATTCCCATTGTCCCTGTGAAGAGTTGAAATTATTTTGAAAGGTGTTGGCCCAAAGGCCATCACTCTAGTTTTAATGATGATCAACTCATCTAGTTATAGTAATAATCATCTTGTGTTTAATTAGTGTCAGATTCATGATCAAGATCTTTGTAGGTGCATAGCTTCAACAAAGGATTTACAGTCAAGTTTTGGAGCTTGCACGGTGTTTGGACCAAGTCAAGAAGGCTTCAAGAGAAGACTTCAAGAAGATGATGACTTGAGTCTAGGTTTGTTTTTAGAAGATTTTGTTTTTAGATAAAATGTAAAGGATAGAATAGTTGGTGGATTGCTCAAGTATATATTACACACACACTCTTGATTTAGTTTGTTTTTATAAAAGAATTTTCTTTTAGAAAAATACAAGTTTGGTTTTGGTATTTCTTATATACATATTTTAAACCAAAATCATGTTTAGAGCTTAATGTCAAAAACATAGATATTTCACCATGTTTGTGTAGTGGATCATATCCATGCACGCTATGCTTTAAAAGAGTTTAAATATCTTATTTTTGTATTTGGTGAAGTTTTGAAAAACAAGTTTTAGAAAAATCAAGTTTTGGAAAATACTGTTTTAGTTTGAGCCATATTTTCCAAGTTACAAAAATAGTCCAAATTATTTGTAACATGCCTTAATTTTGTGCAAGCATGTTTGTTTATCAAAGTGTATTGGTAATACTATTTTTGTAGATTTTTCAGTATTTTATGGGATTTTATTTCGACTAAATAGACCTAGTTTTAAATCCCTGAATTTCTGTTTCCAGGCTTCAGCGGTCGACCGACCGGTCGACCGAGTTCTGAAGTCGGTCGACTTGGTGGTCGACCGACGTGCACAGTCGTGCACGCCCGTATCTGGCAGGAGGCCGGTCGACCGACCCGGTCAACCGCGAGTTCTAACGTCCAGGGTCGATGGGAGGCCGGCGACCGACCGGAACCGATCCGAGAGTGCCTCGGTATCCGGTGCTCGATCGACGGTCGATCGACGGACCGACAGACGCTCGATCCGATCCGACGAGGTGATGCACAACGGTCTGTGACGTTGGCCGGCGACCGGGCGGTCGACCGGGCGGTCGACCGACAGGCCTCACAGACCCCAACGGCTAGTTTTTCTAGCCTATAAATTTGGGGGTTTGGGCATTGTTTTCACTAAGATTTTTGGAGACTTTTAGAGACAGTTTTTCCTACTCTTTCAGAGGTTTTCTCTCCACAAAATTGAGAGCAAATATTTCCTATCAAAAGGAGAGTTTTTATCAAGAGTGTTAAAAGTGAATCTTTGAGTTTTTTATCACCATTCTCATCCTTGTTTTCTCACAAACACTTAAGCAACCCATTGAGCTATTCATTCTATAGGAGTGTTTTTGTGAGAGTGTTTATTGGTGATCAAAGTGTTTAGATCACCAAGAAATCTTTTCTTGTACTTTGAGGAGGCGGACAAGTGTGTTCGCGTTGTTTAGAGTTCGGGTGTGAACTCTTTGTTTGAGGTGCAAGCTTGTGGGGCTTGCGTGTGTACGAGACTAGGGAGTCTGAGGGATTGTAGGTGTTGCGGCACCAAGGAGTGATCCATTGGGATCAAGCATAGTGAAAATCCTTCGTGTGTCGAAGGCGGGGATGTAGAGCAAGTGTGCTCGAACCTCAAAACAAATCCCTTGTGTTTGCGATTGCTCATTCTCTCTCTCTCTCTTTGTCTTTATATCTTGCATGCTCTTATTGTGTTTACATTTATATGCTTGATATAATTTATTGTGCCTTATTGATATTCATGCTTGGGGATTGTTCGCTAACACTTGTATTCAACTAAGAGAGCCAACGCAGCACCTCAACCCATATCTAGGGGAATCTTGAGGAGTTAGTCCAGAGCCCTTCACGGGAAATTCAGTACACTATTGTGTTATACGTGGTATTTAGTGTAATAGTTTTGTTTAGGTCATAATAGTTTTAATTCGCATTATTTGTCATTAAGTGACCATTAGATTAGCCATCACATATTCACCCCCCTCTAGGTGATTACAAAAGGTTGGTCATCAGATAACCGGTATGGGTTATATTAAGTCGAATACCTCCAATCCAAATTATTTGGCTAGGTTATGTTTGTTAAAGCTGGGTTGGAGCTATTCAACAATGAGATTGATGTGAAGTATGGTTTCATATTAGGATTGAAAAAAATTGTTGTGAATTCTATTTCACAAACAAACATAAATAAGAAAGAAAAAATAAACAAACAAACAAAAGAAACAAAAAATCAAAACCAAGCCAATATTAGGTTGACCTAGACCTATACGACTCCTAACTGGTCGATTACCCGAAGGAGATTGTTGCATGAATCTGACCACAAGCTAATTGGCCAGGTAGGGGTAAAATACGGTGGGAGGTATCCATGCGTAAGCAATGGGCCTTAATTATGCCAAACCATGGTATCTTCGAGGCGTAACCTTTTAATCCCAACCTTAGACACCGATTTCACAAGAGTAAGATTCAAAACAAGTTCCACCCTCGGTCAATCTCTTAATGAGTCCGAGATGTCCCTAGGGGCCAACGTCTATCAATTTTTATTAGGGCTTGAGTTATGTGAGTAGGGAGGTGGTATTTAGGCTAAGGAAGGGTTATGAAATCCCCACCTTATCTTGTATTGGGTTATGCCTTTAAATCTAATTCGTGCAAATGTGCAATATAGACAAGAATATAATAAAGAGAGTAAATCACCAACGTATTTTGTCCTATGCTATATACAATGCCATATGTACACCTTAGTCTAGATCACAACAGAACAAAATACAGTATATTGGAATTGAATTATTGAATTGGCACGTGCCTAAATGCAAGTGTCTAAACCATTTTAAAAGCGTCCAATACTGTATTTTAGTTCTTTAATTATTGCAGTGTGTAGGCAATCAAAGTAGGAAAGCAATAGTATAGATCCACTAGCTATTACAATCGTTTTTGCGGCAAAAGTCGTTTTTTGTGTGGCTTTTTTAGAAGATGGGTCCCTGCTTTCTAGAGCAAAGAAATGCAAAGCTAGTGTTTTTTTTTGCAATGTTAAGCTCCTATGAAGATTGTCCTGCACACCAAACAAAGAGAAAATGTTAACAAAAAGGTGAAATCAAAACCATTCCCATCCACGGCAATGATGCCAAAATTTGATCGGGGCAGAACCAGTACTTGAAAATGTGTGTTTATGAAATCAATGAAATTATGTTTGTGCTAATGTTCCCTCGATACTTTCATTATAGCATTAGCTCAACGGTCGAATCCACAAGACGGGAGGCGATAGAAGCATTAACAGTTTTTTATTCACGTGTTATGTTAACAAGTTCTTTTTTGTTAAAGAATGAGAAAAGAAGAAAGAAGAAAGAAAAGGAAATCCAGAGATGATAGGTGGAAAAGGCGATGAAATCGGCGATGAGAAAACAAAAGAGAAGTGGTTGTGGAATCGATAGAAGAAACAAGAAAGTAGAAAATTAGAGATAAAAGAAAATGAAATAAGAAGAGTTTTGAAAAAATGATAAAAGAGTTTTGGAAATCATTTTTAAAACAAGATAAAAAGATCGAGAAGAATTATGAAAGAAAATGAAGAACTATGAAAGAAAACTCATGGCTACTAACTACTAATTACTCCGCTAACCATGCTAACCTCTTAGTGATAGTTGCCTCACATGGATCCTTGGCCATCACTAGTTCTTGGCTTCAAGAGACGATACAAAGCATGACATATAGAGTATTCATCAACATTCAAACCACACATCCACCACACAACACGTTCCAAGCTACGGTAAGATCATCAAAACCGGTTAGAGGTGAGCATGAAATAAAGAAGACATTACAAGTTAGCAAGTTAGTGGGTTAGATGTTAGAAATGTTAGGATGTTAGAATCCATCATCATGAGCCATCAATGGCTCTTGCAAGAGCAAGGCCTTCTAGAGGCTATTAGATTCATGTGAATTATCAAGTAAGTGGTTAGCTAGTTAGTGGTTAGTAGTTAGTCACCATGAGAGAAAATTTAACTAAGCATCATGTAGAAGATGGAGAAGATTACAATGAAGAAGAAAGGAGACTCCTTTATATAGATTATCACCATCTATTACATCAATCTCTTTCTTTCTCTCTCTGAATCTCTCTGCCCTAATACATGAATCTAAAGAAAATAAAAATACAAAAGAAAGAAGAAGAACACCTACACTACACTATACTAAAAGATAGAAAACCGAGCATATTTTAATCTGCTTACATTTCGGTCAAACCTTGCAGTATTATAGGCAAAAGGAGGTTCCAGAAGATGAGACGAGGCCACGCGTCGAAAATAGACGCTTGGGTCCACCATAGGGCCGTGGAAATGCAGCCATAGCCACGTTTCGCTGCAATACCAGGGACCTGGGTCCCTGATTTTAGTATGGGTTCGTTTCTCTTTGGGAACCATTCAGATGTGCTCAGATTCGGTTATTTCTATCCAGAATCTCGTCTGACGTGCGCAAGTGTCTAGGTTCAATGTATCTTCTAGAAACTCCCTTGCTTGGTGATCGGCGCGGAACTAGCACTCAAAACCATGTTTTTATGAAATCAGTGAAAGCTCATATGTGTTATGATTGAGTTTTTCCTTGCACACAAAATATAGAATTTCAGTTTTAAGAATAGAATGTGCAAGGTGCTCAATACTACCCGCTGTAGTAATGGCTATGCGAGTCATGATCCTCAGGGAGGGACTAGCGATGGAAGCTTGTTTAGCAAGTTCTCTAAAAAATTCTTCTTTTAGTTATTAAAAGGAAATAAGAAAATAGTAGTTAAAGTCAGGTTAGGAAGAAAGTGGTAGATTAAGAAGATGGAGAAATAGAAGCGATATTACAATGAGTTGGGAAAGAAAGAGTTGGAAGATGAGGTGTTGGAGATTTAATTTACAGAAATAAAAGAAAAGAAAGACGATGAAAGAAGTACTTACCTTAGTTTGGTTGATGACTTACCTGGAACCCTTGCATGTTCTACCTTGCTTCAGAGGCATTCAATGCATAAGTCATCGGATCGAGCTCAGTCCCCATTTGCATTATGTCATCAAGCCGGGCAAGAATGACGTGATACAGATCTAGAGGAGGAAAACATCTTCATGAAGTATCGTTGGCACTCACAAAGACTTTGTTATACTTGTGCTTCAGAATTCACTTGCATTCTCATCAAAAATCAACAGAGGTAAAGTAGAAAAGGAAGAAAAAGAAAAGGAAGTAAAGCGATGAACATAAAAAAATGTTTACCTTTATTGCTTGAAACAATGGAAGAAAAGAGGAAGGTATATCGGTGTCACTCTCAACATAGGCCTCTCTCTTACTTATAAAAAAAATAAAAATTACAAAAAGAAAATAAAACCTAAATTACAATCTACAAGTTAGCCTAAGAAAATCCTAGATTTGGCTCTGTACTACGCTGGACGCTTTTCTCTATTGCTCTGCAAGGGTATTTATAGGAGCTGAAAGACATAGAGTCCAATACAACTCTCCCACGAAAGTCGGTATCCAGAGTCATCTGGATTACCGCGGAAACGCGGCTTTGGCCGCGTTTCTACGGCCAAGTGTTGCCTGCTGGCCACGCGCTTTCACGCGTGGCCTCCTCTGGTCCGTCCATCGGGTTGGGTTTATCCGTTTAGATCTGGCATCTCGACTCTTTAATTTGAAATTTCGAGATAACTTGGGAAGCAAGTTACCCTAAATCCAAATCTCTTCCAAAATGAATTTTATCTTTGCACTCTCCTTTTTTATATTTATCCTCATCCTGCAGGCATTTAGGGTTGAACAGAAGTCTATCCCTTCCCTCTTTTTAGTATTTGCAACATTTGCATATGGTATTTGCAACTTTGACATTTGATAATTGCAACTTTTGCGTTGGGCTTGAACATGGGCTTTTGGGCTTCTTTTAAGGCTTTATTCTTTATTTTTTTTATTACTCAAGGCCTGCACACAATAAATAATAAAACATTAGTAATAGTGCATAATTGTAGGAATAAATATGAAAATGTGATAGTAAATGTATTGATAAATATGCACTTTTACTACCTATCACACCCCCCACTTATCTTTTTGCTCGTCCTCGAGTAAAAATCAAAAAGAATAAGAAAAGAAAAATTAATCTATCCTAACTCACTTTCGTAGTCATCACGGTTGCACTTAGCATGTGCAACAAGCCGTTAAACCTCTAGGTTACCCTAGAGGACGAGTGTTGTCTCGTGAGGGTTTTCAGCGGACTACACCCACAAAATTCATAAAAAGGAAAATATTTGAAATACGTTTGAAGAGACTAAGTAATCTATAAGTTTTTAGGATCATCATTTTATTCATTCTTAAACTTAGTCTTTATATAGTAAATTGTTATCCATTTTAGGTAAGGATCAAAATTGAATTTTTGTATAGACTTTTTCGTTACCAAAATCATATGCATCCTTATGAATTTTACTAGGAATTCCTTAACTTGGACTCTCATGCCTCTTTATTATTATTATTATATATATTTTTTTCTTCTTTTTTTTATATGTATAACTCATCTAATTTTCTTTCGTGTAAGCATGAAGGCTTCTTGAGGCCCTCATACCTAACTAATTGACTATTAGATGTGTTAGTATATATAAAAGTAATTTTTCTTAGTTTCCTTAGGCTTTCTAATCCACCCATGTAGCGAACTTAAAGTCGGTGGCTCCTAAACCGGTCGGCTTTAGGGCACCGGTGAGAAAACACCCTGCGGACTTAAGGATTCGAGTGAACTAGGCCACAAAAACTAAGGGCTTTATTTCATAAATCACCTTTAGGCGTGAATACTTATGCTTCTTGAGGCACATGTATCCAGCTTAATCAGTGAATTTTTTTTTATTATTTATTTTTTTATTTTTTTAATTTTTGTATAGGGCACAAGAGTGTTTGTCTTAGAATCCTAGATATGTAAATGTATTAGGTATGCACATTTCATTAAGGTAAAAATTAAGACTAATTAATTATTCAATTTTTCCTCCTATACCTAAAAATTTAACAATTTATTTATTTTGACCAAGTTTTTAGAAATCCTAATCATGATTTTCCTAATTCTTAAGATTAACTTAGATTTCTTTTAAAAGATAAGTCAAATATGTCCTTTTTTTAATTTTTTTTTAAAATTTTTTTGTTAGTTTCTACCTATGTTAGTATGTTTAGGAAAGCCTCCCCCCACACTTATCTCATGCATTGTCCTCAATATACGAATGTATGCATGTATGCATGAAAAACAAGAAAGGGAAGGAAAAATTACCTAAGGTGGTGGTTCCGGTGGTGGTCTAATTGGGCCAAGCGTTGCTACCCAATCAAGATAATGTGGTAGTTCACGGAACCTACCTTTATTGACCTCTTTTCTATTTACATGATTACAGTCCCCAGTATGAATAGGATCATGGAAGATCCTATCGTGAAACTTAATTCCTTTACATTACCCTCCTGAAAAATCATCACAAAGTCATGATCTAAACCTATGTCCAAAAAAGAATGTGACTTGGTAGAATGGTTGACTTTGACTCAAGAATGATAGGTTCAGGAACTAATACCGACTCAGGAAGGTGACTTAAGTCATGTAAAGGTTCAGGAGTCGAGCTAGGTTCAAGAAGTGGGTCCAAATCAAGAAGTTGAAACTCAAGTCCACAATCATTTTCCCACAATGGAATGTGACTCACTATTGGTGATTCAAGCTCAGGAATGATAGGTGTGTGAACCAAAACTGACTCTAAAAGATTACCTAAGTCGGGTAACAAACAGGAGTCAATATTGATTCGGGAATTTGAACTCGATCACAACAAATTTGAGAATCAATGTCACATATCTCATTGGGTTCAATCTAATAAAAATGAGAACTTGCCAATTTGTCAATGGGACTTTCATAAGTATGAAATTGGTCAAGTTCAATATTATGATCATCAAAAATGGGTGATTCAATTTCATGATCTATGGGTACGGGAATAAATGTTGGCTCAGAAAATTAGTTCAAATTGGGTAAGAATACCGGAGTCAACATAGATTCGAAGATGGAAACTGAATCGCAAAGTTGGGGATCGGGTTCACATTCATAATCTAATTTAATCTCATTGAAATTAAAACTAGCCAATTTGTCCAAGGATTGGGATTGATCAAGTTCATATTGATGTGATGAAATTGAATTTTGATCAAGGTCTTCTAGACAGAATGATTCCTGGTTCCTATCAACTTGGTTGGATAGTTCAAGAATGTGTGAAAGTCTAGCAATTTTATCATTCATTAATCTTGCAAACGATCCACTTTTTCTTCTAACCCATCGAATGGATCATTGGAGGAATGAAACCTTGGTGATGTGGGAAAGACGTATATGAAGATAATGGTTGAACAGGTGGTTGACCATATGGCTCAGGGGTGTTGAATCCCCATTGACTCTGTGAAGAGTAGTGATGATTATTCCAATCTGGTTCATAGTATTGGGACTGGGGCATGTAATGATTCAGATAAGACCAATCTGGCACACTAGGTTGGTTAAAGTTATGATATGCCGGGTTGGTAATATCCGAAAAAGAGGTTGGTGTGTAATATGGATTAAAATTGGAAAAATTGTTGTTATATGCCATATCACACAAACACAAACAAAGAAAAAAGAAAATAAACAATAAGCAAACAAAAAATAAAAAAAATTCTAACCTAAGTTAGGGTAGACTTATGACCTAGACGACTCCTAACTGGTTAGACTGTCCACGAGAGGTAGGGTGTAGACTTTGACCACAATCAGCCAGGTCAGGGAAAGATTGATGGGAGGTTTTCCGTCAAAGACGTTCCTTAATTAAATAACCACCAATCTTCGGGCTTTCGGCCCTCAATCCCCTTCCTAGACACTGATTTGCAGGAGTCAATTTCCAACACCGTTTCCCCTTAAGATAATCTCCTAATTGAGTCTGAGATGTCCCTAGGGCCAACGTCTACTCATTTTTAGTTAGGCTTGGTTAGTGAGTGAGGAGATTGTTTGTGGGCCAAGGAAGGGTGATGAAATCCCCACCTTATCTTATTTATAGGACAAGCCCTTAAGTCAATTTAGTGCACGTGTAAAGCAATAGACAAATATTCACTCAAAGCAGAAAATCAGCCAAGAGTGCTTCCTAGTCTATATGCAATGCGAACGTACCTTGTCTCCAGCACTCTTCAACAGAAATTAAAAAATATTAAATAGACACATGCCTATATGCAAGAGTCTAATTATTTTTATTTTTTCAACAAATGGGTTACTGTTAATTAATTAGCAGTGTATAGGGTGATCACTGAGAAAATTTAACAGAGCAGTAAACAAATCTTTCAATTTGCAGCAACCTGCAGAAACCTTAGTGAGTAGTTCACTACTCAGGCCGCGGAAACGCGGCTATTGCCGCGGAAACGCGACTCTGTAGTAGGCTCTGCTGCTCTGCCTTCGAGGGCAGAGGCACAGAGTTGCTATATGTCCTTTTCTGCTGTTAGTTTTCCTATTCTCCAAACCTGCAAATAGAAAGAATAAAAGAATTAGTTTTTTTTTATTAGAGAATACTTACCATCCCTCCCCGGCAACGGCGCCAAAATTTTGATTGAGTTTTTCCCCTGCACACAAAATATAGAATTTCAGTTTTAAGAATAGAATGTGCAAGGTGCTCAATACTATCCGCTGTAGCAATGGCTATGCGGGTCGTGATCCTCTGGGAGGGACTAGCGATGGAAGCTTGTTTAGCAAGTTCTCTAAAAAATTCTTCTTTTAGTTATTAAAAGGAAATAAGAAAATAGTAGTTAAAGTCAGGTTAGGAAGAAAGTGGTAGATTAAGAAGATGGAGAATAGAAGCGATATTTATAATGAGTTGGGAAAGAAAGAGTTGGAAGATGAGGTGTTGGAGATTTAATTTACAGAAATAAAAGAAAAGAAGACGATGAAAGAAGTACTTACCTTAGTTTGGTTGATGACTTACCTGGAACCCTTGCATGTTCTACCTTGCTTCGGAGGCATTCACGCATAAGTCATAGGATCGAGCTCAGTCTCCATTTGCATTATGTCATCAACCGGGCAAGAATGACGTGATACAGATCTAGAGGAGGAGAACATCTTCATGAAGTATCTTTGGCACTCACAAAGACATTGTTATACATGTGCTTCGGAATTCACTTGCATTCTCATCAAAAATCAACAGAGGTAAAGTAGAAAAGGAAAAAAAAAAGAAAGGAAAGTAAAGCGATGAACATAAAAAAAATGTTTACCTTTACTGCTTGAAACAATGGAAGAAAAGAGGAGGTACATCGGTGTCACTCTCAACATAGGCCTCTCTCTTACTTATAAAAAAATAAAAATTACACAAAGAAAATAACACCTAAATTACAATCTACAAGTTAGCCTAAGAAAACCCTAGATTTGGCTCTGTACTACGCTGGACGCTTTTCTCTGTTGCTCTGCAGGGGTATTTATAGGAGCTGGAAGACATAGAGTTCCAATACAACTCTCCCACGAAAGTCGGTATCCAGAGTCATCTGGATTGCCGCGGAAATGCGGCTTTGGCCGCGTTTCCGCGGCCAAGTGTTGCCTGCTGGCCACGCGCTTTCGCGCGTGGCCTCCTCTGGTCCGTCCATCTGGGTTTATCCTTTAGATCTGGCATCTCGACTCTTTAATTTGAAATTTCGGGATAACTTGGGAAGCAAGTTACCCTAAATCCAAATCTCTTCCAAAACGAATTTCATCTTTGCACTCTCCTTCTTTTATATTTATCCTCATCCTGCAAGCATTTAGGGTTGAACAGAAGTCTATCCCTTCCTTCTTTTTAGTATTTGCAACATTTGCATATGGTATTTGCAACTTTGACATTTAATAATTGCAACTTTGCATTGGGCTTGAACATGGGCTTTTGGGCTTCTTTTAAGGCTTTATTCTTTATTTTTTTATTACTCAAGGCCTGCGCATAATAAATAATAAACATTAGTAATAGTGCATAATTGTAGGAATAAATATGAAAATGTGATAGTAAATGTATTGATAAATATGCACTTTTTACTACCTATCATGCTAATGTGCCCTCGATACTTCCGTTATAACACTGGCTCAACGGGTCGAATCCACAGGGACAGGAGGTGATAGAAGCATTAATAGTCTTTATTCACGTCGGTTGTTAACAGTTCTTCTTTGTTAAAAGAATGAAAAGAAAAAGAAAAGAAAAGAAAATCTAAAAGTGCTAAGGAGAGCGATGAAAGCGATGCGAAAACAAAGGAGAAGTGACTTGGAAAACAAAATACAAAAGCAGATGAAACAAAGCTGAACTAAGAGGATGATAAAAACAACAATAGAAAAAAATGATAGAAGAGTTTTGAAAATAATTTTCAAATAAAATAAAATAAAGCTCATGGCTACTAACTACTAATTGCTCCACTAACCATACTAACCTCTAGTGATAGTTGCCTCACAGGGATCCTTGCCATCACTAATCCTTCGTTTCAAGAGACGATACAAAACTTGGCTCATAAGATTGTTCTTCTACATTCAAACAACACATCAATACAATATAACAAGTTGCAAGCTACTGTTAAATCATCAAAACCAGTTAGAGGTGAGTAAGAAATAAAGAAGACATTGCAAGTTAGCAAGTTAGTGGTAAGATATTAGAATGTTAGAATGTTAGAATCCATCATCATGAGACATCAATGGCTCTTGCAAAAGTAAGGCCTTGTAGAGGCTATTAGATTCATGTGGGTTATCAAGTAAGTGGTTAGATAGTTAGTGGTTAGTAGTTTGATTGCCATGAGAAGAAAAGTTAGCTAAGAATCATTTAGAAGATGAAGATGATACATTGGAGAAGAAAGGAGCCACCTTTACATAGATTGTCACCATCTATTACATCAATCCCTCTCTATCTCTCTCTGAATCTCTCAGTCCTACTATAAGATCTAAAAACAAAATACAAATAAAAAATACAAGAAAGGAAGAACACCTACACTACCTTATACTAAAACATAGAAACTCTAGCCTAAAATCAAAAACTCCTCGCGTTTAGGGCATCTGCAGGGGTATTTTATAGGCATAAGGTGTAAAGTCACCTAGAGGGGGGGTGAATAGGTGACAATGCTAATCTATGAACTAAATGCGGAATATAAAAACTTAATGCAAATTACACTCAAGTGCTATCAACAAGTGATGCACACAACCAAGCCAAGCAAATATGAATGAGCAATGTAAATAAATGCAAGGCACAAAGTAAAGAGAGAGTAGAGAGAGAGCCAATGGATCAAGCGCAAACACAAAGATATGTTATCGAGGTTCAAGCACCCAGCTCTACATCCCCGCCTTCGACACACGAAGGATTTTCACTAGCTCGTCCACCTAGGACCCTTTACAAAGAGTACCCAACTCCTCTTTTTACAACTTCCTCCTTGAGGCACAAATCCAAGCCAACCAACACAACCTCCTTCTTGAGGCAAACTCCAACAATCACAACCTCCTCCTTGAGGCAAATATTCAAACCAATACAACAAACTCCCAATCACCAACCAATACAAGGATCACCTCTCAACTAGAGGGATACAACCCAAAGCACAAAGCTAAGAAAAGATTGGGTTACAACTTGGTGGTCACAACAACAACCACAAACAACTTCTTCCACACAAATAACCTATAGATATAGATAGTAGATTTTTGCTCAAGTGTGGAGAAAACCAAGGGATATGAAAACCAGCAACTCAAAGAAAAACCTTTGGGAAACAAATGAAATCAAGATATAGAAGTTCAAACAATAGCTTTTCCCAAAATCCCTTTTCTTTGGTTTTTCAAACCCTAATCAAAAACACAAAAGATTGTTCACTTTGAATCCAAAAACTTATTTTTTTCTTGCAGCAAAACACCAGAGAGATAGAAAATTTTAGCCCAAAAATTCTTAGAGAAAAACTCTCTCAAATGGGGTATTTATAGGCAATTTAGAAACTAGCCGTTTACAGAACTTTTGCCAGAAATAGCCTTCCGGTCGACCGGGACGGTCGACCGCCCAACGGTCAAATTTAGAACCGTGTGGCTACCGGTCGACCGAAAATACCTAAGAGCAAACAGCTCTCTGTCGGTCGACCGCTTCGGTCGATCGGATGCAGTGTCAGCCTGCGTGCACGTATCCGTGCACGTCAGTCGACCGGATCGGTCGACTGGCTTCTTTGGTGCGGTTGACCGTACCAGTCGACCGGCCAAGCCTGGCAGACAAAATCAGGTCTGAAATATGGGGAAAAAATATTATAATAAATCCCACAAAATCTCTAAAATTCCACAAAAATAGTTTTATCATTTTATATTGAAATACAAACTTGTGTTAAAAATCCTAACACAAATTTCAAACATATTTGACTATTTTTGTGTCATATAAATTTTGCCAAAAACCAAAAACCGTATTTTCTAAAACTTTGTATTTTGAATAGAAAATACACATTGTCTAAAACTCATCCATGATACAAAAGTATGATATTTAAACACTTTGAAGCATATTGTATATGAATAGAAATTCAATATACAAGAAACATATATATATCATGATTTTTGCCATTAAGTCCAAAAATATGTTTTGTTGTAAATACCAAAATATAAACCCATGGAATAGATTATCAAACAAGGTTTGTCTAAACAATTGAAGCATGCATGTATATAGAACAAATCTAATATACATAAACCATGTAAACTTGTTTTGATAAAAAATCTATTCATGAAAACCAAGATCGGTTAAACCTAAAACGAAAATCAAAACATGAAAGGTGTGTGTTGTGAACTTGAGCTTATCATACTAATCTAATCTTTACAATTAGGCTCTAAACACAACCTAAAACTATGGATACCTAAGTCTTCTTGTAGAGCGCAATCTCCAAGCTAGAGCGCAATCTCCAAGTCGGCTCAATCCAAAACTCTTGATTCTCCGAGCAAGTGCAATGTATGATCTTGGACGCTTGGGCTCTTGAATCAACATGTGCAAGCTTCCAAATCATCTTGTTGAAGCTAAACACCAACTAATATCTTGGTTAATGATCTGAAACTAAAATCACAAGATTATTAGTACACATAACTACATGAGTTAATCATCATCAAAACTAGAGTGAAAGGCCTTTGGGCCAACAATCTCCCCCTTTTTTTGATGATGACAAAACTCATGGAGTTATATATGCATGGATTAAAGTAAAGCTTCAAAGAAGCTCCCCCTTAACTCATGCATAGGAATAAACAAACAATAAGATGCATATAAACAGGGTTCTTGACATAAAATGAATATGCATATGAAACATGCTATTGATTCCAATTAAAACAAAACAACTAAATTACCAAAACATGCTCTTGATACCAATGGATACTAATAAAACAAAACTCATAATGCTCTTGATACCAATACCAATGGAGATGAAATGAACATAAAACTGAAAACTCATGTATTAGTACACATAACTACATGAGTTAATCATCATCAAAACTAGAGTGAAAGGCCTTTGGGCCACATAAGGGACTTCTAGAAGATGAGACGGGGCCACGCGTCAAGAATCAACTCATGGCTCCACCCAATTGCCGCGAAACCGCGGCTATTGCCGTGGATCCGCGGCAATACCATGGACATAAGTCCCTAGTTTTGGCGAGCGAGTCCTCGTCGCTTCTAGGACTTTCCTAGTATATCCCAATTCTGGTATTTTCGCCCGAATATTCATCTGACATGAGCAAAGGTTTAGGTTCAATGAATCTTTTAGAAGTTTCCTTGCTTGGTCTCTAAGAAATCCAGAATTATTACCTGAAAATGGGGTTAATTAAGCTCTTATTACTCCTTTGCTCTTAAACTCTTGATTTATCTGCAAGAGAGATCAAACACGATTTAAACTGACATTTTATTCATAAATCAGCAGGAAAATGTGATATAATAATGCAGAATTATAGACTAATCACACCCCCACACTTATCTCTTACTCGTCCCGAGCAAAACAAGAAGAGAAAAACTATACTACAAATGTTATTGCACCACTTTCACAGGTGACGCGATTGCATGAGCGTGTGCAACAAACCGTTAAACCTCTAGGTTATCCCTAGAGGAGTTTTGTCTCCTGAGGGTTTTCAGCGGATTGCACCCACAAAATCCATAAAGAAAGAAGATAAATGTTAGTATTTTGAAAACACATTTTTAAAGAGAGATAAGTTTACGAAATATTTATGCAAAAATATAAGCGATCTAAGGTCATAAGTATTCTTCCTTAAACTTAGTCTCTGAAATCACCTAGAGGGGCGGTGAATAGGTGATAATGCTAATCAATGCACAAATTAAAATGTTATGATGCAACGATCACCCGAAACAAGACTAGAAGCCGAATACCCTGTGAAGGGCTCTGAACTCCTTCCTCGTGATTCCTCTATGGTTTTGATTTCACGTTTTTGTTAACATTTTCTTCTCTATTTTGGTGTGTAGGTCTTTTACAGGAACTTAATATTGCAGCACACACATTAGCATTGTAGCTCCTTGCTCTTGAAAGTAAGAACCCAGCTTCCACATAAAATCGCGCAAACGCGACTTTCACCGCGATTCTGAGGCAACCTTGTGGCATTTGTGCATCTTGTGGTGCTGGGATGTGCATCTTGTGGTGCTGGGATGTGCATATTGTAATACCTAGTGGAGTTGTATGATTATTTTCTTGCTTTGATTGCCTACACACCACAATTATTAAAGAACTAAGTACGGTATTTGGACACTTTAAAATGGTTTTGACATTTGCATTTAGGCATGTGTCAATTCAATTCCAATATACTGTATTTTGTTCTGTTGTGATCGCTTTGTGTTATATTCTTGTCTATATTGCTTATTTGCCCGAATTAAAATTAAGGGCAAAACCCAATACAAGATAAGGTGGAGAGTTCATCACCCTTTCTAAGCCCAAAACCATTTCCTCACTCACACAACCCAAGCCCTAATAAAAATTGATAGATGTTGGTCCCTAGGGACATCTCGGACATATTAAGACATTGACCGAGGGTGAAACTTATGAGAATCTTACTCTTGTGAAATCGGCGTCTAAGGTGGGGGATTAAGAGGTTACGCCTCGAAGGTACCGTAGTTTGGCGTAATTAAAACCTGTTACTTAGCACGGATACCTTCCACCGTATTTTTCCTACTAGCCTAGCTTGTGGTCAGATTCATATAACAACCTCCCCCGGATAATCGACCAGTTAGAAGTCGTCTAGGTCTAGGTCAACCTTAGTATAGGCTTGGTTTTAATTTTTTTTCTTTTTGTTTGTTTGTTTGCTTTTTCTTTTTTGTTTGTGATTTTTTGTGAAATGGAATCCATAACAAAAATTCTTTCAATCTTAATGTGAATACATACTTCACATCGACCCCATTTGATTCGGAAATCCCAACCTGCTTTTTACAGTATGAACCAACCAAATACACCGGGTTAGACTTATCCGAATTAATACAACCCATACCTCCAATCTTACGACCATAATTTTCAAAATAATTTCAACTCTTCACAGAGTCAATGAAGATTCACCTCTCCCGAGTCAAATTTTCAACCTCCTTATCCATCTTGTCCACCTTGTTCACAATTTTCACAATATTCATTCCCCGATTTTGATTCCTATACTTCTTTTCTAGACCAACTCATTGAAGAAAAATCTGAGTTAGAAAGGAGTATATAAGCCATGTAGGAGGCCGAATGAGAAATTCAGGAAATATTGGCCTCCCCAATTCCACAATATTTTCATGATTCTTACTCAGTCGCACCAGTTCAAATCAATCTTGGAAATTAGTATGCGTGAATCCGAGCAACAATCACTAAATCTGATGGACTCACGATTTCACCACAATTTCTAAAACAAATCTTCAAGCCCAATGGCAACAAAATGATGAAACAATAGACTATGAAAAGCTGCTTGAAGCCATGACTCAGGCTCAAATTGCTCATAATCATGATATAGATATAATGGTCAAAACTCTTCATTCTTACCCTTTGACTATTCTTGATGTCGCTAACTATTCTGTTGAGCTAAAGAATCATGTTGTTTCAGAAACCAAAATTCAATTTCTGCACACCCAATTGAACTTGACAAAACTCAGACTTTTAAAAATCCCATTGACAGTTTGGCAAGTTATCCTTCTCCTGAAATTGAATTTGAGCATGAAAATGATCCTTAACCTCAATTTGGTAACTTAATACCACTTCCTGATTCAATAATGACTCTGGTTTCTTTACATGATTTCAATCCTTTTTTTCGAGTTGGTATTGGATCCTTTGCCTATTCATCGTGGAATTGAATTACCAATCTTTTATGATTAACAAATTGAACTTGACCAATACATACTTTTGAAAGTTTTATTGACAAATTGGCATGTTCTCATTTTTATGAATTGAACTCAATCAACAATGTGACTTAGATTCTTAAATTTAGTTCAAATTTCTGAATCAATATTGACTCCTGTTTTGTTACCTAAATTGAACAACATTTTAGAGTCAGTTTTGATTCCCATACATGCCATTGTCGAACTTGAATCACCAACCCTAGAAAGTCACATTCCGGTGTGGGAAAATTGTTGGCCCAAAAGGTTACACTCTCCATTTGTTTAGAGTTTTGATGATAACAAAACAAATAAGTGCTATTTGGTACTAATTAGTTTGTTTAGATAAGTTTCAGGTTAGTACCATATTTGGAGGCCATTGCTTAGCTATTGCAAGAATTTCTAGGTTCATGAAGCAAAGAAGGCTTTTTGCACATCAAGGAAGGACATAGAAGAGAAGGCTCTAGCAAGGCATCGCATGGCTCAAGACTTCAAGATTGCTCAAGATAATTTATTAGATTTGTTTTTAATTTAGAATTTTGTTAAAGAATAGTGAATAGGTTTGAAGCTCTATCACACACGTTTTTGTGCACATCTTATTTCCTAACATAAATAGTTTGTATACAATCTTCATCCTACAAACTTACTTTGATATACATAATCATGTGTTTTTAAGTTTTGTGTTTTATCAAAATTATTTTGGTATTGGAATTTATGACAAAAACTATGATATACATAAGTTTCATGTATATAGGAATATGCTTCAAAATGTTTAAATATCATGTTTTTGTATTTGGAAGAAGTTTTGGACAAAACATATTTTCTATTCAAAATCCAAGTTTTAGAAAATACAGTTTTTGGTTTTTGGTAAAATGATAAGAGTCAAAAATAGTTCATATTGATTGATATTTGAGCTAAACTTTTTACCACATGTTTATATATCAATGCAAAATGATAAAACTATTTTTGGTGATTTTTAGGAGTGTTAAAAGATTTTTCAAAATATTTTTAAAACTATTTTTCTGTCCATTCCAGACTTCATCCAGTCGACTAGCCTTCTGACAAGTCGACTTGGCTAGAAGTCGGTCGACCGGGTCGGTCGACCGACGTGCACAAATCTATGCACGTTTGGCAGTCTTTGGACGGTCGACCGTCACGGTCGACCGGTCTGAGAGCAGAGCTCTCTGTTTGTTTGGGTCGACCGGGCCGGTCGACCGTAGCCTGCAACGGCTATTTTCTTTGAACTAGCGTCGACCGGGCCGGTCGACCGTGCTAGCCGTTTGAACAGTAACGGCTAGTTTTCTGAGCTGGTTTATTTTTGTCCTTTTCACACTTAATTATGTTTAAGTGACATGTTTTGGTTCTAATACTTTCTGATTAGCCTTAAATATGTTTTATCTCCTAACCCTAGCCCTCTCATATAAATAGGGGTGTTTAGGGAGAGGTTGGTTACCAAAAAAAAAAATTCTCAAAAATTTCCAAAAGTTTAAGGCATTCAAAAGATTTGGTTTCTTGGTTTTTGTGCTGAAATTCTCTCTCATTTTCTGAAGTGCTTTCAAGAATTCTCTGAATTCATTTTCTTTTCTCCTTACACACAAGAGCTTCATTCCTACTCATTATTTCTCTAAGGAGCTTTTTAAGGGACGAGAATTTTGCAAGAGAGAGTTTGTGGTCTTTTGACTACTCAGAGATTGCTTGTACTTGAGATTGTGGAGTTGGGTACTCCGGTGTATTTGTGACATCTTTGTGATAGTGGAAGTGGTTGGAATCCTTCTGGGGAAGGCGGGGAAGTAGAGCTGGGTGCTCGAACCTCGATAACAAATCTCGGTGTTTGCGTTTGGTTTAATTGCTCTTATTTCTTGCTCAATTTTCATTGCTATATTCACTTGCTTTGTGAGATTGTTGCTTCATAATTTTTAAATTGTGCATTGATTAGCATTATCACCTATTCACCCCCCCTCTAGGTGATTTTCAATTGGTATCAGAACTTGGACTCTAGGTTTTGGCTTAACATCCATAGAGAGATCCTTAAAATTTGCTAATCAACATTTGCATTCCATTTGTCATTCACTAGTAAACATGGCCGATAACATCAAAACCCCTCCTAAATTTGATGGACTCAACTTCCCTATTTGGAAGTGTTTTTTGGTTTTTGGTTTCATGATGTTTACTTGCAAATTACAAATTACATGGTTTATCTTTGTTTAATATAGCATAATTTGAGGGGGAGCTTTCTCCTCCCTATACTTTTGTTTATAGCCTATTTGTTTTGTCATCATCAAAAGGGGGAGATTGTTGGCCCAAAAGGTTACACTCTCCATTTGTTTAGAGTGTTGATGATAACAAAACAAATAAGTGCTATTTGGTACTAATTAGTTTGTTTAGATAAGTTTCAGGTTAGTACCATATTTGGAGGCCATTGCTTAGCTATTGCAAGAATTTCTAGGTTCATGAAGTAAAGAAGGCTTTTTGCACATCAAGGAAGGAACATAGAAGAGAAGGCTCTAGCAAGGCATCGCATGGCTCAAGACTTCAAGATTACTCAAGATAATTTATTAGATTTGTTTTTAATTTAGAATTTTGTTAAAGAATAG
Organism: Agave tequilana; assembly: GCA_038442645.1. Taxonomy (NCBI): domain Eukaryota; kingdom Viridiplantae; phylum Streptophyta; class Magnoliopsida; order Asparagales; family Asparagaceae; genus Agave; species Agave tequilana. The sequence goes on along the minus strand of JAVJIF010013929.1, from coordinate 101,012 downwards.
TGAATAGGTTTGAAGCTCTATCACACACGTTTTTGCGCACATCTTGTTTCCTAACATAAATAGTTTGTATACAATCTTCACCTACAAACTTATTTTGATATACATAATCATGTGTTTTTAAGTTTTGTGTTTTATCAAAACTTATTTTGGTATTGGAATTTATGACAAAAACTATGATATACATATATTTCATGTATATAGGATTATGCTTTAAAATGTTTAAATATCATGTTTTTGTATTTGGAAGAAGTTTTGGACAAAACGTATTTTCTATTCAAAATCCAAGTTTTAGAAAATACAGTTTTTGGTTTTTGGTAAAAATGATAAGAGTCAAAAATAGTTCATATTGATTGATATTTGAGCTAAACTTTTTACCACATGTTTATATATCAATGCAAAATGATAAAACTATTTTTGGTGATTTTAGGAGTGTTAAAAGATTTTTCAAAATATTTTTAAAACTATTTTTCTGTCCATTCCAGACTTCATCCAGTCGACTAGCCTTTTGACAAGTCGACTTGGCTGGAAGTCGGTCGACCGGGTCGGTCGACCGACGTGCACAAATCTGTGCACGTTTGGCAGTCTTTGGACGGTCGACCGTCCCGTCGACCGGTCTGAGAGCAGAGCTCTCTGTTTGTTTAAGTCGACCGGGCCAGTCGACCGTAGCCTGCAACGGCTATTTTCTTTGAACTAGCGGTCGACCGGGCCGGTCGACCGTGCTAGCCGTTTGAACAGTAACGGCTAGTTTTCTGAGCTGGTTTATTTTTGTCCTTTTCTCACTTAATTATGTTTAAGTGACATGTTTTGGTTCTAATACTTTATGATTAGCCTTAAATATGTTTTATCTCCTAACCCTAGCCCTCTCCCATAAATAGGGGTGTTTAGGGAGAGGTTGGTTACCAAAAAAAAAATTCTCAAAAATTTCCAAAGTTTAAGGCATTCAAAAGATTTGGTTTCTTGGTTTTTGTGCTGAAATTCTCTCTCATTTTCTGAAGTGCTTTCAAGAATTCTCTGATTTCATTTTCTTTTCTCCTTACACACAAGAGCTTCATTCCTACTCATTATTTCTCTAAGGACCTTTTTAAGGGAAGAGAATTTTGCAAGAGAGTTTGTGGTCTTTTGACTACTCAGAGATTGCTTGTACTTGAGATTGTGGAGTTGGGTACTCCGGTGTATTTGTGACATCTTTGTGATAGTGGAAGTGGTTGGAATCCTTCTGGGGAAGGCGGGGAAGTAGAGCTGGGTGCTCGAACCTCGAGAACAAATCTCGGTGTTTGCGTTTGGTTTATTTGCTCTTATTTCTTGCTCAATTTTCATTGCTATATTCACTTGCTTTGTGAGATTGTTGCTTCATAATTTTTAAATTGTGCATTGATTAGCATTATCACCTATTCACCCCCCTCTAGGTGATTTTCAATTGGTATCAGAGCTTGGACTCTAGGTTTTGGCTTAACATCCATAGAGAGATCCTTAAAATTTGCTAATCAACATTTGCATTCCATTTGTCATTCACTAGTAAACATGGCCGATAACATCAAAACCCCTCCTAAATTTGATGGACTCAACTTCCCTATTTGGAAGGTTAGGATGACTATCTTTTAGCAATCCCTAGGTAGCTTAGTGGCTAAATCATTGACCAAACCCTATGTTACCCCGATAGTGATGAGAGCACATGGACCGACTTCAACTTTAGAGAATATGAGGCTAACTCCAAGGCCCAAAATTCCCTCTTAACCGCCTTGAATGAGGATGACCTTACACGGGTAATTCATTGCCAATCCGCCTATGAGATTAGGCAACACTTATTGGTCACACACGAAGGGACTTCACAAGTCAAGAGAGCTAAGATAGATCTCTTGAGGTCCCAATATGAGTCTTTTAAAATGATTGATGATGAATCTATTGATTGTATGATTACTCGATTTACTAAAATCACCAATGGTCTTTCTTCTTTAGGTGATGATATTTCCAATGATCAAAAGGTGCGGAAAGTGATTCGGGCTCTTCCTACATCATGGGAGATAAAGGCCACCACCTTGAAGGAATTAAACGACAAGGACGAGATGGACCTCATTAGTCTCATTGGGAACTTAAAGACCCATGAGATGGAAAAGAAAGCAAGAGAAGAGGCCGCTCCACTAAACAAGAAATCCTTAGCCTTCAAGTCTTCATCCACTCTTGAAGACGATGAAGAAGATGAAGAAGAAGATGAGGAGCTATCACTACTTGTTCGCAATGTGAAGAGAATGTACCGGAGGAACAAGCTCAACTTCCGAAGGAAATTTGAAGGCAAAGAGGAGAGGAGAATTATATGCTACAATTGCCGAAAGCCCGGACACATCATGGCGGATTGCCCGGAGTTCAAGAAGAAGATGACCTCCTCCTTCAAGCCAAAGAAATCGGAAGAAAAGAAAGCGTACAAGGCAACTTGGGATTCGGAAAGCGAGTCCGAGGAAGAGGCGGATGTAGCGAATATGTGTTTCATGGCAAACACACCAAAGGTAACCCCTCAACCTCTTGATGATGAAGATGATGAATTAAGTATGGAAGTTCTTGTTCATGCCTTTGTTGAACTTTCCGAAACTTATGATAATAAGAAGATTGAATGTTTTAAATTGCAAAAAGAAGTTGCTTTTCTTAAAAATCAACTTGCTATGGTTTCTAAAAAAAAGGATGATATTTCTTTTAATCTTATTTCTATTCAAAATGAGTTTAATGGCTACAAGGTTTCTTGTAAAGGAAAATCTCCTATTGTTGATGAAAAAGAAATTTCCTCTCTAAAAACTAAAATGGTTGATTTTGAAAAAGTTTTGAAAGATTGTGCTTTTAACACTAAGAAACTTGAAGAAAAGTTTTCCAAAAAGCACACCTCTCATGCTAAAAATTCACATGCTCACACTACACATAACACTTCTCATGCTAAATTTTTTCATGCTCACAACTCTCATGCTCACAAATCACACACTCACTATGCTTTTAAATATGGTAGAGTATATAGATGCACATATTGTGGTAAGAATGGACATTTAGCTAAATTTTGCTATGACCAAGTTAATAGATCAAATAATCTTGTTTGGGTTAATGAAACTAACCCTTTAGGACCCAAGAAAATGTGGGTACCAAAATCAAGTCCTAAATTATTTGATGTAGGTACACACCAAGGCTCCAAGACGTAGGGAGCGGTGGTACCTTGATAGTGGTTGTTCAAGACATATGACGTGGGATATCAATAACTTTACAACCCTATCAAGATACGAGGAAGGTGGCTCCGTCACCTTCGAGGATGACTCCAAAGGCACTATCATCGGTATAGGTAACATTCAAATTGGTGTATCTCCCATTATAGAAAATGTTGTACTTGTTGATGGTTTGAAACATAATTTGCTTAGTATTAGTCAATTTTGTGATCGTGGACTTAAAGTTGTTTTGATGATACTTCTTGCAAGATTTTTGATATTAAATCCAATGATTGTATTCTTACCGGTTTTCGTGATGATAATGTTTATATTATTGACATGCTTAATGTGGAATGTTCTACTAAATGCTTAAATGCTTTTGATGAAAATTCTTGGCTTTGGCATAGAAGATTAGGACATGCATCTTTTGACTATTTTTCTAGGATTAATTCTAAGGATTTGGTGAAGGGTATACCTTGCTTGAAGTTTGAGAAAGACCGCATTTGTGGTGCGTGCCAACTTGGGAAACAAACTAAGTCTTCCTTCAAACCAATCAAGGATATCACGTCAACTAGGCCTTTAGAATTAATTCATATGGATCTTTTTGGACCTACTAAAACTAAGAGCTTAAATGGTAGTAGATTTGCATTTATTTTAATTGATGATTTATTAAAGGCAAAGTAGATACAACACTATTCACTAAGCATGTTGATAATGACATTTTAATTGTGCAAATTTATGTTGATGATATAATTTTTGGTTCTACTAATGAGTTTTTATGCAAGGAATTTGAAAAGGTTATGCAATGTGAATTTGAAATGTCTTCAATGGGTGAGCTTAATTTCTTTCTTGGACTCCAAATCAAGCAATTGCAAGATGGGAACTTCATATGTCAAGCCAAATACGCAAAGGAACTCGTAAAGAAGTTTGGACTTGAAGACTCAAAGGTTTGCAACACTCCCATGACAACTACCACCAAGCTTGATAGGGATGACCAAGGTAAAAATGTTGATATTAAATTGTATAGAAGCATAATAGGGAGTCTTTTGTATTTGACGGCAAGTAGGCTGGATATCATGTTTAGTGTGTGTCTTTGTGCTAGATTTCAATCGTGTCCCAAAGAGTCCCATCTTATTGCGGTAAAACGCATTATTCGTTATATTAAGGGAACGATTGGAATGGGTCTATGGTATCCGAAAACCGAGATTTCTCAATGACGAGTTATTCGGACGCCGACTATGCGGGTTGTAGAGTAGATAGAAAGAGTACTAGTGGGACATGTCAATTTCTTGGTAATTGTCTTATTTCATGGTCCTCTAGGAAACAAAATTCCGTAGCTCTCTCAACCGTCGAGGCGGAGTATGTTGCCGCAGGGGCTTGTTGTGCACAAGTCCTTTGGATGAAACATACTCTCCTTGATTATGAATTGCATTATAACCATATAAAAATATTTTGTGATAATACTAGTACTATTCATATGACTAAGAATGCAAATCAACATAGTAAGACCAAGCACATTGAGATTAGATATCACTTTCTTAGAGATCATTTTGAGAAAGGAGATAAAGATATTGATTATGTTTCTACGGATTTGCAACTTGCCGATATTTTCACTAAACCACTTGATTTTACTAGATTTTCATTTATTTGTGGTGAACTTAATGTTTGTGTTATTGAATAAAATGTTTTCTTAACCTTTTTGATGTATGACAAAAAGGGGGAGAATGAGTTTATGTATATGTATGGAAATATGAGCTCATATGGTTTTGGTTCCATATGAGTTTATATATGTTTTGAGATTTTGATGTGTTTTCATGAATTCTTGTAATTTGAGTTTAAGTGTTTTGCAAGTGTTTTTGTTTTTGGTTTCATGATGTTTAGTTGCAAATTACAAATTACATGGTTTATCTTTGTTTAATATAACATAATTTGAGGGGGAGCTTTCTCCTCCCCTATACTTTTGTTTATAGCCTATTTGTTTTGTCATCATCAAAACTCTAAACAAATGGAGAGTGTAACCTTTTGGCCAACAAAATGAGTGTGGACTTGAGTTTCAACTTCTTGATTTGGACCCACTTCCTGAACAAATTTCAACTCCTGAACCTTCAATTGATTTTAGTCACTTTTCTATGTTGATCATAGTTCATGTACTTCCTGAGTCCAAATCAATCATTCATCTTTTCATAATCCATTTTGGGACAAAGGTGCTTTTGATAATGACTCTGAAACTATTTTGAAATTTTGGAAATTAGATGGGATAAAATTCATAATAAAATCATTCATATATACATTATTTTAGTGGGTTGTATTATAGAGATCATTGGTGGGTTCCTCCGAACATCATAATTTTTGGATTGGGTCACATTTCGTAGACCAATCAGACCACCATCGGAACCACCATCTTAAGGTGAATTTTTCTTTCCTCTCTATTTGTTTCATGCATACATACATTCACGATGCATTAAAGATAATGTATGAGATAAGTGTAGGGGAGGGTTTACTAACATAGAGTTTTTAGATTTTTCCTTCTTTTTCACTTCTTTTAGGATACTTTTAGAAATCTTCTCTTTTGCATAGGATTTTTCTCTTTCTTTAAAAATTTTTTGAAACAAGAGACAAAGTTTTGATCTATTTTTAAGAAAATTAAGATGATCTTAGAAATTAAGGAAACCTTAATTATGACATTTTAAACTTAGTCGAAATAATGGATGTTGTTTAAAATTATAGATTAATTAGAGAGATTGGAGAGATAATTTTATCTTGAATTTTTTACCTTAGAGAGTATACACTTTACACTTACACAATTTTGGGATGAAAACAAAGACCTAAAATGCCATAGAGCAAATAAAAAGATAAAATAATATGGTATATATGAATAATAATAAAAAAATACTTATTAAGCTGGATAATTATGCCTTAAGAAGTATGATTATTTACGCCTAAAGTGGTAATAAGAAACAAATAATCCCCCTTAGTTTTGTGGCCTTGTTTACTCAAGGCCTTAAACCCGAAGGATGTTTTCTCATCTGAAGACCATCTGATTTGGGAGTCATCGGTTAAATGCTCAATACCGGATTAGTCTCTAAAACTGCATATTTTATACCATATCTTTATATTTATTTAATACTAAATTCTGCTAATAATACCTCTCTTGCATGTTTCTAGGTCTGTGGCATGAAATGAAAAAGAAGACCCAAAATCACATTTAATTGAAAATTAAAAGCCTACATGGATAGCCATTGACTTTAGAGGGCTGATTTATCAAAACCGAGGGTCAATTTTCAGAAACTAAGACATGCAGCCGATAGGGGGACAATTGGGCAGCGCGCAGCAGGCGGCGCGCACTACCGCGAAAATGCGGCTTAGGCCGTGTTTACGCGGCCGCGCCCATACTTTGGGCCAGGGTTTGCCCGCGGCGCCTCTTTTCCCTGGTGCCTATATATACTCCCCTGGGGTTCTGCATTGAGGGATATGCAGAGTTTAGGATAGTTTTCATCTCTATTTTGTAGTTCAGGGTAGTTAGGTTAGTGTTCTTCTTCTTCCTCCTTTGTATTTTTCATTTCTTGTAGATCTTGTAATAGGAAGAGACAGTGGTACATATTGAGAAGCAAGAGTGCTTGTAATAGAAAGTGACAATCTATGAAAGGGGCTCTCTTAACTTATCTTTGTTATCTTCTCTCTAATGCCTTTTACATGTGTAGCTAATTTTTCTATCATGGCAACTAACTACTGATCACTAACTAGTGTAACTTCTTAGTTGATAATCCACATGAATCTAATAGCCTCTACTTGGCCTTGCTCTTGCAAGAGCCATGGCTCATGATGATGGATCTAACACTCTAACTTCCTAACTCTCTAACAAGCTAACACTACTTTACTCCATGCTTACTTTTAGTTTTGATGGTTTAAGTATAGCTTGCATTTGTTGGTTGAATTTGGATGTGAAATGAGCCATGCTTTGTAAAGCTCTTGAACCAAGGACTAGTGATGGCCAATGATACCTATGAGGCAACTATCACTAAGAGATTAGCATGTTGGTGGAGTTATTAGTAGTTAGTAACATAGTTTTTCTTTCTTTTTCACTTTATTTTAGAAATACTATCAAAAACTATAAAAACCATTCTTCTATGTTTCTCACTTCTTTGTGTTTCACCATACTTCTCTTTTCATTATTTGTTTCTTTTTTTTTTATTCCTTCAAACATTAAAAAACTGTTAACACACACGTGAACATACCGTGTAAGCTTCTATCACCTCCCGTCCTGTAGATTCAACTCGTTTTAGCCTCTATTACTATAGCGAAAGTATCGAGGAAGCCAAAGCACATACACTTTAAATCTTGATTTCAAAACATACACATTTTGTGTGCGGTCTTACCCGATCAATACCCGGGTAAACTAGAAAGCCTAAGAAAACTAAGGAAGTAGAAGGGAATTATATATATATATATATATATATATATATATATAATATATATATATATATATATATATATATATATATATATATAAATGATTTGATGGTTAGAGTTGAAATCCTAAAAATCTTCACTGTCACAAACTGCATATTATCTAGATTTTATGAAGAATAAAAGATTCAATTCAATTTTGAATTCTTACCTTAATTGAAGATAAGATCTTGCATAGATATTAAGTTTAAAGGAGAATAATTTTTGGTGGACTTGTAATCATAAATCGCTTAAATTTTTACAAAAATATTTCAAAAACTTGTCTCTCTTTTAAAATGCATTTTCAAAATAATAATATTTATTTCCTTTCTTTATAGATTTTGTGGGTGCAATCCGTTGAAACCCTTCAAGAGACAACACTCCTCTAGGGGAAACCTAGAGATTTAACGGCTTGTTGCACACGCTCTGTGCAATCGCATCACCTGCGAAAGAGGTGTAATAACATTTGTAGTTTAATTTTTCTATTTCTTGTTTTGCTCGAGACGAGCAAAAGATAAGTGTGGGGGTGTGATTAGTCTACAACTTTGCACTTTTATCGCATTTTCCTACTAATTTATGATAAAAATACGCTTCTCACCCATATTTTGGTCTATTTTGCAGATAATCAAAAGTTCAAGGGCATAGGGGTAAATAAGAGCTTTATTATACCAATTTTGGGTAATTAAATCGGATTTCTTGAAGGCCAAACTAGAGAGCTTCTAGAAGATGCATTGGATCCCATATTTGAAGACGTATCTAGAGAAATATGCATTCAAATATTGCAAAACCAGATGCATACAGAAGGTGCTAAAAGTGAGATGAGCCATGTGACCAAAATTCAAGGCAATCGGTCCTAATTTTGCTGCGGAATTGTCAAGGAAATGCAATATTTTGGTGGGCCCACACATCAATTTTTGACGATTGGCTTCATCTCGCCATCTAGATCCTTCATATACCTATAAATATTTCATGCATAGACCTGAGACGGGGGATGGAGAGCAGTAGCTAGAATTTCTCTCTTTTAGTGTAGTATAGTGTAGGTGTTCTTCTTTTCTTCTTCTTTCATTTATATTTTTATTTCCTTTTAGTTTCATGTATTAGAGTAGAGATGATTCAGAGAGAGATTGATGGAAGAGATGGTAACAATTTATGTAATCTTCCTTCTTTCTTCAATGATTTCTTCTCTAACCTCTAACATGTCTAACTAACTTTTATTTCATGGCAATATAACTACTAACCACTAATTATCTAGCCTCTTCTTGATAATCCACATGAATCTAATATCATCTATAAGGCCTTACTCTTGCAAGAGCCATTGATGGCTCATGATGATGGATTCTAACATCTAACTTGCTAACCAAGCTAACTCCCTCTTATTTCTTACTTGCTTCTAATAGTTTTGATGATCTAAGATTTGTATCAGCTTGCTCTTGATGTAAGTTTTGTATGTGAGGAATCATCTTATGTGCCATGCTTTTTATTGCTTCTTGAAGCCAAGAATGAGTGATGGCCAAGGATCCATGTGAGACAACTATCACTAAGAGGTTATCATGATTAGTGGAGCATTAGCAGTTAGTTGCCATGAATTTTCTCTCTTTTTATTTTGTTTTCAAACTTTTTCTTCAACATAAAAATACCATTTTTTTTTCATCACCTATCTCTTCTATTTCTTCTTTTCTTTTGTTTCTAAAACAGTTTTCCAAAACCTCTTCTTATTTCATTTTCCTTTTATTTCTTTTCTTTTTTATTTTGTTTCACCGATTTACAATCACTTCTTATTTATTTTCACATCGCCGATTTCATCGCCTCTTCTTACCTATCACTTCCAGATTTCTTTTCTTTTCTTTTTCTCTTCTTTAATAAAGAAAAATTGTTAACATAACACATGAATAAAAATTGTTAATACTTCTATTGCCTCCCATCCCTGCGGATTCAACCCGTTGGGCCAGTGCTATAACGAAAGTATCAAGAGACTATTAGCACGCACACTTTTACATTGATTTCATAAACACACGTTTTTAAGTGCTGGTTTTCTGCTCCAATTACTAATTCAAAGCAGAAACTGAAAATATATCAAAATATATAAAAATATCGGAGGGCCAATTAGCCACATACCCCTGGATTTGGCCGCGGTTCCATGGCCAAATCTGTAGATCTGCGGCAATCAAGTGAAATCTGGGGGAGCGCTTACCCCCTTAGATTACACTTAGATTTCATACGCTCTCCCCTTTTTGGTTTTTGCTTGTAAATACTGGGATTTCTGAGGCCATTGTCATGCCCCGATTCCTAAAATACGTGAAAATGGATTTGAGACAAAAGTCGGCGACGTATATATGCGAAGAGAAAATCTCTCGTATATACGTTAAGCCTAAAGTAACCTGTACAAGCTATATAATCATTATAAAGAAAGAATCAACATCAGTGCAATAATATATATAATGTCTACATATGACCTTAGATGAAATAAGAAATGGAATAGAAGCTAAGTTTGATATACAAGAATCAAAGAATAATAGCAAGTTTTTGGACACATATATTGCATATTTGTTATTACATTCTTACACCCATTCTGTAATAAATCCTGCAATTTTTCTATCTTAATACCTAATTTATGCAGATATGATGGAAGAAGATAATCACAAATTCACGTCAACTAAATCAGATTCTTTGGAGGATTTAAATCACAACTGAAGGTTGAGCATATCAGAGAGGATAAACTCAGATTTAATTCAGTTAAATCGGATTTTAAAGATCCAATTGTTAGCTTAGAGAATCAACGAGGATAAATGAGAATAGAAGCAAATTCAGAAGTCCAAAGGCAACGCTATCAATATGAAAAGGATATCTAAAGATTGGGATGTATATTTAAAAGATTTAGAGAGATAAGACAAAATTCAACTGAAGATCAGAAGATAAAAAAAATATTTATCTCCAACATTATCTCTAATCTTATCAAAAAATCTTTCTATTGGCAAGCGATTTGTCCATATTTCCAACCTTATATTCAACCTTATCAGAAGATCTTTTTTGTTAAGATAGTGATTTAGTCTCATCCTCAAGCGCGCTCTCCCCTCCCTATTTCTCCAACAAATACATACAAATTCAAAGGTAAAAAAGACAATCAAGCAGAGAGTAGAAGTTAGGCCATTCAGTAATTTGTAACTTAAGTTTTTTGTTTTATGTAATTTTTATTTTATTTATGTAACTGAGAGGAAAGGAGAGTTTCATGGAGGAGTGAGAGCAAGGCTTATATTGAGGGTGATACCTATGTAAGTAAGTCTTTTCTTTCATTATTATTTGAATCAAATCGAGGTTTCTTTTTTCTTTACTCTTATTTTTGTTTGCTTCCCTTTTCTGTGTTGTAAATCTAAATGATTCCAATAGCCTCGAAGTTGCCTTGCCCTTGCAAGCTGATTGAACTTGAACCTGCACACAAGAATACAAAATTTTAGATTTGGAATGAAGAGTGCAAGTGCTCAATTCTACTGCAATAGCAGGTGGCTATGCGGGTCGTGATCCACAAGGAGGGTTAGCGATAGAAGCGTTCAAGGTTAGTATTGAAATCTTTGTGAAGAAAAATGAAGGTTCTTCTTTGGTTTAAGAAATGAAAATGAAAGAATTAGGTTAAGTTAGAAAGAAAGCGATAGATGGAGAAGATGGAGAAAAATGGAGAATGATTATTTACAAAGAAATGGAAAAGGAGTAATGAAAGAAGAGGGTGATGGTGATTTAAACTAAAGTAAAAGAAAAGAAAGAAGATTAAAGAAGTAATTACCTAGTTTGGTTGATGATTTACCTGGAACCCTTGCATGTTCTACCTTGCTTCAGAGGTGTTCAACGCATAAGCCATAGGATCGATCTCAGTCCCCATTCGCATTATATCATCAAGACGAACAAGAATAAAGTGATACGGAGTCTTGAGGAGGAGAACATCATCATGAATTATCATTGGCACTCTCACAAACATTGTTATACTTATGCTTCTGGATTCACTTGCATGCTCATCAAAACCAAAAGGGGTAAAGTAGAAAGAAGAAAAAGAAAGCAAAAGTAAAGAGACAAACATAAAAAATTTACCTTTTATTGCTTGTAGAAACGATGGAAGAAAGGAGGAGGGTACATCGGTGTCACTCTCAACATAAGCCTCTCTCTCTTACTTACATGAAACTCAATCTAACCTAAGCTTACATACAAATTAAAATTACATAAAAAGAAAATAAAAACCTATACTACAAAGAATGAAAACTGGACTAAATCCTATCTCTGCATGGTCGTCCCCCGGAGGCTCTGAAATTTCCAGTATTTATAGGCAAAAACCCACCTACAAGATCATATGAAGATAGGGGGAGCAAACGCTCCCCCTAACTCTCCAACAGAGTGGCGAAAATGCGGCTTTGGCCGCGTTTTCGCGGCCAGGGTGTGGCCACCTGGCCACACCCTGTTGGTGGAGCTCCCCGGTTCCGTGTTCTGACTTTATCTTCAGTTAGATTTCTCGTTTAAGTCCGGGATTTTGACGAAATGGCCTTTGATTCCTCGCTTTAACCGATCGATTCTGGGAGGATTCTTCTCAACCGATTTTCAACCTCTCTGATATGCCAAGATTTTGCCCTGATTCCTTAATTTCGAATTTATTCTGAATTAAGTCAGAATTTGGTGGGCTTTTGGGCTCATTTCTCTTCACTCTCCTTTAGAAATGGGCCTACAAATAAATCAAACATTTAATTAAGAATATGCAGGGTTTATTCTAAAATAAGTAGGAGAATATGATAATAAATGTACAATATTAGTGACCAATCACACCCCCATACCTATCTTTTGCTCATCCTCGAGCAAAATAACTAAACTATACTAAGGATTATTAGACCACTTTCGCAGGTCACGTGATTGCGCTGAGCATGTGCAATAAGCCGTTAAACCTCTAAGTTTCCCCTAGAGGATGAGTTTTGTCTCGTGAGGGTTTTTAGTGGATTGCACCCACAAAATCCATAAAGAAATAGAAACAAAGAGTTAGTATTTTCAAAAAGCATTTTGAAAGAGAAAAATATTTGAAATATAATTGTAAGATTTAAGTAATCTTTAAGTTATAAGAAAACTGAATTTTTCATTCCTAAACTTAGTCTCTATTCAAAAATTTGTTATCAATCAAAGTAAGAAGTCAAATTGTACTTTTCATTTAGTCTATTACTTTACCCTAAGTCATATGCACCTTGTGACCGTGAAGTTTGACTAAGGGTTCTTTAACTCTAACTCTTATGCCTTATTTATTTATATATATTTTTTGTGGTATTATTCCTTAGTTCTATTAGGCTTTCTAATCTTCCTATATAACGAGCCTTTAATCGATGACTCTCAAATCAAACGGTCTTAGGGCACCAGGTGAGAAAACACCCCAAGGACTTAAGGACTCGAGCAAACAAGGCCACAAAACTAAGAATTTTATTATTTGAACCCCTTTTAGGCGTGAATACTTATGCTTTATTAGGCACAAATACCCAGCTTAATCAGTGGATTTTTATATATATTTTTTCTCAAACTTATCGAATCATCTTTCGCATAAATACTAAGGCTTGCTTAGGCCAAAGCACCTAGCTAATCAATAATTAGATTTGTTCTTAGATATTTTTTCTTTTTTTATATATATAAGGCATAAGAATCTTTGTTTTTGAACCCTCAGTGTGTAAGTGTATAAAGTGTGCATATTTCATTAAGGTAAAGATCAAGACTAAATTACTTTGACAAATTATCTTCCTAACCCAAACAATCAAACAAATAATCTTATTTTGACCAATTAAGAAATCCTAATTTTGATTTTCCTATTCCATAAAATTGACTTAATTTTTTACAAAAAATATGTCAAAATATTGTTTCTATTTTCAAAAAGTTTTTAAAAGTAAAGAAAATGTTAATTTTATTTTCTTTTTTAAATAAAAAGAAAAAACAAATAAAAAGAAAAAAACCTAAGTTATGTTAGACCCTCCCCCATACCTATCTCATGCATTGTCCTCAATGTATGAATTAATGCATAGATGCATGAAAAAGAAGAAAGGGAGGAAAGTGTTACCTTAAGGTGGTGTTCCGGTGGTGGTCTAATTGGTCCACGAAATGCGGCCCAATCGACTTTTCGTGGAGTTCAGAGGAACCCACTAGAAATTTCTTTAATATAACCCACTAAAATGATATACGCATGAACGATTTTTATTAAATATTTGACCCCATCTAATTTTCAAATTCCATAATTAATTTTGGAGTCAAATTTGTCAAACGCCTTGTCCCAAAATGGATCGTGAAAAGATAGAATAATTGACTTGGACTCAGGAAATACATGAACTAATACCAGCTCAGGAAGACGACTTAAGTCAAGTAAAGATTCAGGAGTCAAAATTGGCTCAGGAAGTGGGTCAAAGTCAAGAAGTTGAAACTCAAGTCCACATTTATTTTCCAACAATAGAATGTGACTTAATATTGGTGATTCAAGTTCAAGAATGATAGGTGTGGGAATCAAAACTGACTTTAAAATGTTACTCAAGTCCGGTAACAAAACAGGAGTCAATATTGATTCGGGAATTTAAACTGGATCACAGATTTGAGAATCTAGGTCACAGTTCTCATTGAGTTCAATATCATAAAAATGAGAACTTGCCAATTTGTCAATAGGACTTTCAAAAGTGTAAAATTGGTCAAGTTCGATATGATCATCAAAGATGGGTGATTCAATTTCATGATGAATTGGCACAGGATTCAATGTTGACTCGGGAAAGAGGTTGAAATCAAGTGAAGATACCGGAGTCATAATTGAATCAGGAAGTAAAATTGAATCACTAAGTTGAGATTCATGATCATATTCATTTTTAAGTTCAATTTCAGGAAAAGGATAACTTGCCAAACTATCAATGTCACTTTCAAATTTTAGGGTTTGGACAAGTTCAAATGATTGTTCTGAAATGGAACCTTGTTTTTCAAGACAACATGACTCTTCGGCTCTAACAGAATGGTTAGTGACATCAGAACTGGTTAAACGGTGGGACGTAGAGATTGGACCATCATATCTATGTCACGATTACGAGCGTTTTGAGCCTGAGTCATAGCTTCGAGTATCTTTTCATAATTGATTAGTTCATCGTTTTGTTGAAAAGATGAAGTGCTTGTTGGCCCAAAGGCCTTCCACCCTAGTTTTGATGATGATTAACTCATGTAGTTATGTGTACTAATAATCTTATGATTTTAATTTCAGATCATTAATCAAGATATTAGTTGGTGATTAGCTTCAACAAGATGATTTGGAAGCTTTCACATGTTGATTCAAGAGCCCGAGCGTTAAAGATCACATATAGCACTTGCTCGGTGGATCAAGGAGTTTTGGATCGAGTCGGCTTGGAGACAAGAAGACATCGGTACCATAGTTTAGTTTTGTGTTTAGATCCAAATTGTAAAGATTAGAATAGCATGATATGCTCAAGTTCACAACACACACGCTTCATGTTTTGGTTTTCGTTTTTGGTTTAACCGATCTTGGTTTGCATGAATAATATTTATCAAAACAAGTTTACATGGTTTAATGTATATTAGATTTGTTCGATATACATGCATGCTTCAACTATTTAGACAAACTTAGTTTGATAGTCTATTTCATGTGTTTTATGTTTTGGTATTTTTAACAAAACATATTTTGGAATTAATGACAAAAACATGGATATGTATATGTTTCATGTATATAGGATTATATCCATATACATCACGCCTAAATGTTGTTTAATATCATGTTTTTGTATTTGGATAAGTTTTGGACAAAATGTATTTTCTATTCAAAAATCCAAGTTTTAGAAAATACAAGTTTTGGATTTTGGTAAAAATGATAAGACACAAAAATGTTTAAAAATGTTTGTTATTTGTGATGAAATTTTTATCACATGTTTATATTTCAATATAAAATGAGAAAACTATTTTGTGTAATTTTTACAAGTTTTATGAATTTATTAAAATGTTTTTCCATCTTGTTTGCTGACCCAGGACACTGGCTGACAGGTCAGGTCGGTCGACCGTGCGGTCGGCCGAACCAATGGCTGGTCGACCCAGCGGTCGACTGACATGTATAGAACTGTGCACGTCTGGCAGCACAGTGGGACGGTCGGCCGGCCAGCCGACCGGACCAGAGAGCAGTGCTCTCTGTTCTTTTCGGTCGACCGGGCGGTCGACCGTCAGTTGCCAACGGTCAAAATGTGACCGTTGGACGGTCGACCGAGCGGTCGACCGAGGATCTGCTGCCAACGGCTATATTTTTCTGGGGGCTATAAATACCCCATTAATGGCCAGTTTTCTCTAAGATTTTTTATGCGAATTTTTCCTGACTCTCTAGTATTTTCACAGCAATCAAAGAAGTTTTTGGTTTTAAATTAAACAATCTATTTTGTGTTTTTGCTAGGGTTTGGAAAATCAAAGAAAAGGGTTTCTGGGAAAAGAGTTTGATTCAACTTCTTTATCTTGGTTTCTAGTTTTTCCCAAGGATTTTCTTTGTGATTTTGATTTCCATTCCTTTGATTTTCTCCACACTTGAGCTATATCTACTATCTTATTCTATAGGATCTTTGTGTGGGACAAAGAAATTGTTTGTGGTTGTTGTTTAGACCACCAAGTTGAAAACCCTTCATTTGCTTGGCTTTGTGCCTTTCCCTCATTGTGTTGAGGAGGTTGTGCATTTGGGTTGTATCCCTCAAGTTGTGAGGTGATCCTAGTGTTAATCCCTCAAGTTGTGAGGTGATTATTTGTTGGCTTGGAGTTGTGCCTTCAGGAGGAGGTTGTGTTTGTAAGGAGAGGAGTTGGGTACTCCTTGTAATTGTTATTGCCCTAAATCCTCGGTGGAGGTTCCCCTTGTGGGATTCCTTTGTGGACAAGTGATAAGGAAAAAGACGTGTATAGTATCGGAGTATGATTCGCAGATATTCAACAAAAGAGAGAAGGTTTAGAGACAACCTTGTTGTGCTTACTTACTCCGAAATGTATTTATAATGATTGATGTACTCTTTCCAAATCACCGTAATAGCATAGGCTATACGAGTCGATTCTCAGGGAGAGCTTGCGATGGAAGCGTTACGGTTTGGTATTAAAGATGGAAAATGAAGATTCTTCTTTGTCTTAAAAGAATGAAAATGAATTGGAAAAAGAAGTAAAAGAATTTGTGGATTTGTGCATGATGGAAAGAAAATGAAAAGAAATCAAAAAGAGATTTGCTTTGGAAAGAAAACTAAAAGAAAGAGAACTTTGTAAAAGACTTTAAGATGTAAAAAACCATGACTAGCTACCTTTCTAAATTGCTAACTTACTAGACTCCGTTATGGTGATGCTTGCCTCATGTTGATCGGCATATGTATGTCTTGCGTGTTGGTCTAGTTACTTTCCCACTTGATTGATGGGTGATCTTCTTGGACTTGTCTTGTAGCCTCATTGATTTCATCGGCTCTCAAGATAGAATTTCAATGGTGGACTCGAGGAGTGACACTCAAGGGATGCTAAGGAAGAAGATACAACATTCATTAGTCATTCAAGGCAAATACAACAAGTTAGCATTGAAGTAATGAAGTTGTACAACAAATAGCATATGTTTGGTGATCCATCTCCATGTTCCATCAAGGCACTTGTTCTAAAGAGAAGGCTCTAAATGAGGCACACATGAATCATATGGAATTACAACAAGAGCTTGCCAAGCATGAAATTAACCCATCGGGGATGAAAAAGACTCAACAATTGCAAGATGAAAAATTAGCAATCACGCAAGAGTTAGAAGTTAGCAATGTTAGTGGTCAGCTAGTCATGTTAGAAGAAGTTAGCTACTAGCCATTACAAGAAAAGAAAAGCAATTCATGAATAAAAGTGCAAGGAAAGTAAAGCTTGAATGAAAGAATGCAAGTAAAGTACTAGAAATTGCTCAAGTAGAGAAAGGAGATTGGATTAATCCTTACTTCACAAGTTGTCACACCCTGGTTTACACAAGCTTTCTCTCTCTCTCAATCTCTCTCTCACAAAATTTCTAGGAGGAAGAAGAAGAACTAGAGCAATAAAAATCCTAGAGAAAAACCTACAAAATACAAGCTCTATCCTCTCATCTCTCCTCCTCTCTTTCGCTGGCCCTGGTGGTCTATTTATAGACTCAGAGAAGAAGGCTCCAGAATCAGACAGCTGGAGAGAATCTCGGGCTCAACGGCCTTGTAACTGCCGCGGAACCGTGGCCAGAGCCGCGTTTTCGCGATAGAATCTTGGCCGTTGAGGCCGAGATTTCTGTTGCGGATTTCTCGTAGGTTGTTAGCCACGTGGACCTTCTGGAATGTCTGAGCTGGCGCGTGGATGTCTCCAGGTCCTGGGCTCAACCCTTGGGCTCTCTTTTGGGCTTTGATTAATTCTCCTTTAATTCTTGATAATTAAAGGGATTATGGGCCTCTTCTCCATTAAAATATGGACCTGCAAAAATAGAGAGAAAAAGATTAAAAATCACATTTTTATTTATGATATGCATGGTATGGATGTGACAAAATATGCAAAAATGAATAATAATCACACCCCCATTCCTAGCTTTTGCTCGTCCCCGAGCAAAAAAGAAAGAAAAAGAAAAAAAACCTAACTAGATTATTACACCACTTTCGTAGGTGACACGATTGCACTGAGCATGTGCAACAAGCCGTTAAACCTCTAGGTTACCCTAGAGGAGGAGTGTTGTCTCCTGAGGGTTTTCAGCGGATTGCACCTACAAAATCCATAAAGAAAAAGGAAAAGTGTTAGTGAAATTTTTGATCCATGTTTTAAAGATTCTAACTTGAGTTATAGGTTTCAGGTTACCCTAAACTAGTCATTCCTCTTATAAGCGTCTATTTAAAGTTTCATTTTCAATTTAGGTTAAGTTTTTAAGGAAAAGATCAAAAACCGGATTTTGCATCAATCCTAGGATATATACATCTATAAATATGAAGGATCTTTCTTAGACTAAGTTCATTTATTTACTAATATATATAACACATTTTTTTTATTATTTATATTTACAATATTTATTTATTTACATTTCCTTAACTTCCTTAGGCTTTCTAATTTACCCTTGTAACGAGCCTCTAACCGATGACGCCCAAACCAGATGGTCCTAGGGCACCAGATGAGAAAATATCCCTCGGGTTTGAGGTCTCGAGTAAACTAGGCCACGAAGGGTTTAAGGACTTAACCACCTTTAGGCTTGATTGGTAATGCTTCTTGAGGCACTACTAACCAGCTTAATTAGTGGCTAAGTGTTTATTTAGTTATTTACATATATATATATATATAATATATATATATATATATATATATATTTTTCTTTTCTTTTGTTTTTTTTCTTTTTTTCTTTTTTTATTATATATATTTGTAAATAAAGTCACAAAGTCTATGATTGATCCTTTAAAATGTTCAATGTATATATCCTAAAGAAAGAATTAAAATCTAATAATCTTTCTTTTCCTTTATTACTTAACCTAAAAATCTAACAAAACTCCTCTTTTCGACTTATAATTAGAAATCTTAGTTAAGAGCTTCCTTAATCCTAAAGTCAAGTTTGATTCTTTAAACATGGATCAAAATTTTTTTTTTATATATAATTTTTTTTATTTTTTTCTAAAATGTAAAATCTAAAAGAAAATAGAAAATCTATAAAGAAAGGTAAAATCTAAAAGAAAATAAAACCTAAAAAGAAAATGAAAATCCTAGAAAATAAAAAAGTCCTAAAAGAAAATGAAAATCCTAAGTTAGAATCTACCCCCCCATACCTATCTCATGCATTGTCCTCAATGTATGCAAGATAAAAAGATGCATGAAATAGGTAAAAGGTATGAAATCACTCCCTCTGTCGTTTTGGACCAGCGGTGGTGCTAGGTCCAGCCGACTGTGATCGTCTCAACGCACCCTCGATATTATCCAACCTAGAGGATTGCTCCTCTACCTTCTTCCTAAGTCTCACTTGTCCGTTGAAAATCTTCTTCATGCCCTTCCAGATGGTGGACATGAAGGCACGTGAATCATTTGGGGGATCCTGCCGCCAAAACTCAAGCTCATCTTCTTCCTCAAAACTTTCCTCAGAAGAGGACTCTACCGGTACATCTTCGGGTTGGACACTGGGAGTCCAAACCGCATGCAAACAACTGTTATATGAACTGGTAGGTCTCTCTGGTGTGACAAACACTCGGTCAAAGGAATCAAAGACATCGTCTGGTAGGAAAGTCCTACACAGACGTGTAATCAAGATGGGATGGGAGTATTTGGCACCCCTAGTGCGGGAGGAATTGGCTATGATCGCATGGAAGATGGTCTTATTTAAACAGACAGTGTGTTGCCGAGTCATCAAATCATGTATTATTTGCAACACAGGTCTGTTAAAGGTTGTGGTGTGGTCTAGCCCTAAGATGTTGCGTTGGATCGAGCGTCCAACGCAGTGCACATTCCTAAACGTGGTGCTGGCTTTTAGCCCACGATCCTGCTCTGTGTAGCGAACCCCCATAAGTGTCATGTACTCAATCAATGGGAGGGGTCGCTATCCTGTGGGTGAATGGGGACGTGTGTGTGTTCCTCAAGGAGAGGAAGAGTGATGAACAAATCGCCAAGGGGCATGTGCACGGTAAAGTGATGGGCTTGCGAATCAACAGATGCATGGTCAAGATTAGTGTAGAACATTGTCACCAAATCGGAACAATAGAAGGTATCGTTCTCACCATTGTCGTACACTAAATTATACCAATTCCAAGCCCTAATGCGATCTATAAACACATGCCCATACCCATGAGGATCACACAATAATTTCCCAAAATCTTTCTCAGCAAAAATATTTGGTGCCATGCTATTAATCAAGAATAAAGCGGTAAAATAGAGAGATCAAGATGCAAACCACCCCCGGACTACGTGGGGGGAAAGTTCGAGTTTGCAGAGGGCACAGGTGACAGATTCTGGGAGAAGTGGTACTGGATCTGGAACCAGAGGAGAAAATCGATCAGTGGAAAAGTCGGCGGCGCTCCAGGTGTTGCAGTACAGCCGCGGATGCGCGGCTCTAGTCGCGGGAACGCGGCAAACAGAGGGTTTCTGAGGAAGGGAAAAGAAACCGAGGGCGGCGCTTGAGAGAGTGAGTTTAGATCTGAGAGTTGATTTGCGTGTGAGGGTAAAGGGGTAGGGTTAAATTAGATATTTATAGGAGGGAAAATTTGAGAGTTCCAACTTTATCCCCAGGTTAAAAGTGAATTTACCCTAGGGACTTGGAATTTTGAAAATGAGTTTGACCCTAGGGAAGAGATGTAGACCTAGGAATTTTGAATTTTGAAAAGGATTTTGAATTTTGAAAGTGGGGAAACTCTTTTAAGCACAAAAGTCCCTCATTTATTATTTATTTCTTTTTTCTTTTTTTTTCTTTTTTATTATTATTTATTATTTATGAAAAGTGTACAAAAAATTATTTACAGAAAATATTTACAAGTGTATCCCTTGCCTAGGCTGTTCTTTTGGTCTTTTCCCCCTGGCCCGTTTCCCATCGTTCCAGTGTGTTTGTTTGCGCGAGCTTGGTTGGGAAACGAGTTCTATTACTTTCTTAGCCCTAGGCATCTCCAGCTTCAATTTCTCATTGTTATTCATCCGCATTTCACCACAATGTTCCCTAAAGAGTTCTTCATCACCACTTTTTTCTCTTTGAATTTCTTTACTTCCAATGTCAAGAAATTCCAGCTCCTCTCCATACAACTCTTCAAAACTCAGGTCAACATTTTCCTTCAAAAGTGTACAATCAGTTAACCACCCCCGAGTTGACTCATCCAGGCACATGATTTCGACAGCGAAGAGGTCTTCAAATGATATATCAATTGGAGGTTCCTGAATTGTATCCTCTTGGGATACGTTCACATATGGCTCCCTGAAAGTGAAAATATCCAGATCAACTTTCCCCTTTTGAAAGGGTACTCGGATAACAGGATTTTCTATTTCAAGAGAATCACAAAGTTGTGACTCATCTTTTGAATCTTCACTTTCTTCCTCCAAATTGTCTCTAACAAAGCTGACCTCGAATGTTTGATCTTTTGTTTTATGAGGTTGTGTGTGGAAGACATTCACTTCACGAGTCATGTTACCAAAGGTTATCCTCATTGATCCATTCCGGCAATTGATGATGGCATTTGTTGTGGCCAGGAATGGTCGTCCCAAAATGACAGGAGTTTGAGCCTTATGATTAGTGTTAGACACAGGTTGTGTCTCAAGAATTACAAAATCCACAGGGTAAATGAACTCCCCAACTCTGACAAGGACATCGTGAACTTCCCCCTTAGGTTTCTTGACAGAGCGATCAGCCAATTGTATTGTCATTTGGGTAGGGCGGAGATCACCTAACCCTAATTGTTGGTACACAGAAAAAGGTAGGAGATTGATGCTTGCCCCTAAATCAAGAAGTGCCCTATTGATGGTAGTCTTTCCTATGATGCAAGTGATGGTCGGGCTCCCTGCGTCCTTGTATTTCTCCGGAATTGACCCAGTGAGCAACTCATTGATGTTGGATGCTAGGAAGACTTTTTTAGGGACTTGTGTTTTCCTCTTCTTGGTGCACATTTCCTTTAAGAATTTCGCATATGATGGCACTTGTTGGATTGCATCAAGAAGAGGGACATTGATTTGGACCTTATTAAACATTTCTCTTATTTTCTCCATATGAGCATCTATCTTGTGATTCGTAAGCCTATTTGGAAATGGTACACTAGGCTTATAAGGTTGCTCATCTTCCTTTTTTTTACCCTTGGCTTTTAAAGTGGATGGCTCTGAACTAGAAGATGGGTTGTCAGAAATTGGTTGCATTTGGATTGGAGGTGTTGGCTTTGGTGCTGGATGGGATGATTGATCAGAAACCTTATTATCTACCTATTTTCCAGATCTCAGGGTATGAATAGCATGGCATTGACTGGGGCTCGTGTCTTCCACTTCATGCAAAGGGAAGTGATGTTTGGGATTTGGCAATGGCTGGCTTGGTAACATTCCTTTTTGTCTTTCATTCACAGAATTAGTCAATTGCCCAATCTGGACCTGTACTTTATTCGTCTCCTGACGATAGTCCTTTGCAAAGGTTTCTAACATTTTCTTCAACTCCGATATTTCTGAATCATTCTGGGGTGGATGTTGATGGTATGGAGACTGGAATTGTGATTGGTAGTGTGGTGGGTTCTGGTAAGATTGTGATTGTGGTGGACTTTGATTTGGATGAAAATACGGTGAATTTCGATTGAAGCTGGGTGGGTGAGACTGAGCATTATAAGGATGTGGCAATGGTGGCCTATGTTGCTCAGGACCAAACTGACTCCACGAAAAATTTGGATGGTTTCGCCATCTCGGATTATATATGTTGGAGTATAGATTGTGATAGGGTCTGGTAAACGCTGCATTCATGTTCTCCTGATAAGACTGAGACTGATATAAGGGACACTCCTCAACGACATGGTTGAGATCATGACAGTAGGCACAACCCGGTTTGACCACAGGTGTTGGGTTGACCTGATTGACAACAGAATTTTCCCTTGACTCAAGAAGTTCTATCCTCTTCATTAATTGTGTGATTTTTGCTTCAGCTGCTATGGAGGATTCTATCGAGTGCATCCCGGTTCTGGAAGTAGTGGGAGTGGGTTTATCTGGACATGACTCCCACTGAATGGTTTTCTCAGCTAGGGCTTCAAAGAGATCCCACCCTTGGTGCTCATCTTTCTTTAAAAATTCCCCTTGGCACATGGATTCAAGGAGTGTTTTCGTTTGGTAATCTAGACCGTCATAGATAATCTGGCATTGATGCCATTTCTCTATGCCGTGATGAGGACATTGGGCTAGAAGGTCTTTAAAGCGTTCAAGATACTTCCAGAAGGGTTCATTTGGTTCCTGCTTGAATTGCATTATGTTTTTTCTCATGAGGGCTGTCTTATGGATGGGATAAAATTTCTTAAGAAGGACTATTACAAAATCACCCCATGAAGATATCGAATTGGCAGGAAGATTGTAAAGCCATTTCTTAGCTAAATCCTTCAGTGCAAATGGTATGAACCTTAACCTAACAGCATCCTCGGTCAATTGGGAAATTCTCATCATTATACATACTTCCTCAAACTCTCGAATGAAGAAGTACGCGTCCTCAGACTCCAGACCATGAAATCGGGGAAGTGTATTGATGAATTGTGGTTTCAGCTCAAAGTGATTTCCATTGGGTTCAGGGAGAAGAATGCATGATGGAAGCGAAGTGCGAATCGGGTAGAATCTATCTTGAAGCGAAACGTTGTTTTCCATAATGTCAAGTGGTTGTGTATGTGCAAGTGTAGAAAGTCTAACAAGTCTTGCAGAATTTGAATCCCGGTACCACTCTCGCATATACAGTCACAAACAACGTGCACCGATCACACCAGCGAAAAGAAAAAATGAAAATAACAAACAATAAAAGAAAAATCAATCCAAGCTATCTAGGGTTCCTGGACCTAGATGACTCCTAACTGTTCGATGAACTGAAGAAGGTTGTTGCTTGAATCAGACCACAGCTAATCAGCCAGGTAGGGGCAAAATACGGTGGGAGGTATCCGTGCGTAAGCAACGGGCCTTAATTACGCCAAACCACGGTATCTTCGAGGCTTAACCTCTTAATCCCCAGCCTTAGACACTGATTTCACTGGAGTATGAATCAAAATCAATTCCCAACTTCAGCCGATCTCCTACTGAGTCCGGATGTCCCTAGGGCCAACGTCTATCAGATTTTATTATAAAGCTTGGAATTGTGAGTGCTGGGATGGTGGTTTTTGGGCTAAGGAAGGGGTGATGAAATCCCCACCTTATCTTATTTATTGGGTATGCCCTTAAAATCGATTTTGTGCAAGTGTACGATATAAACAAACAAGGTTCACTCAAAGCGATAAAATATCAACCAAGAAGTGAGTCCTAATCAAAATGCAATGCGCACGTACCTTGCTCCAGCACTCTTCAACAGTAAAGTAAATGAATTGAAAAGACACGTGCCTAGAAATGCAAACGTCTAATCAATTTTTAACTTTGCAACAAATTTTTTACTGTTGATTATTAGCAGGAATATGGTGAAGCATACAAGAATTTAAGTATTGCAGCAGTTGTATTTTGCAGAGCAAGCAACCCTGCAGAAAATCTGTGAGTAGTTCACTCCTCCTTGCCGCGGATCCGCGGCTTTGGCCGTGGAATCGCGGCAAATCAGAGGGCAACTGGTCTCTGCTTTCGAGAGCAGAGGCCCAGAGCCACTTATATGTTACTGCAATGCTAGTTTTCCTGTTTCTTCACCTGTAACCTGCAACAGAGAAGAAAGTTCGTTTAGTTCTTCAATCGAATCAAAACCGTTGCTCTCCCCGGTAACGACGCCAAAAAATTTGATAAGGAAAAAGACGTGTATAGTATCGGAGTATGATTCGCAGATATTCAACAAAAGAGAGAAGGTTTAGAGACAACCTTGTTGTGCTTACTTACTCTAAAATGTATTTATAATGATTGATGTACTCTTTCCAAATCACCGTAATAGCATAGGCTATACGAGTCAATTCTCAGGGAGAGCTTGCGATGGAAGCGTTACGGTTTGATATTGAAGATGGAAAACGAAGATTCTTCTTTGACTTAAAAGAATGAAAATGAATTGGAAAAAGAAGTAAAAGAATTTGTGGATTTGTGCATGATGGAAAGAAAATGAAAAGAAATCAAAAAGGAGATTTGCTTTGGAAAGAAAACTAAAAGAAAGAGAACTTTGTAAAAGACTTTAAGATGTAAAAAATCATGACTAGCTACCTTTCTAAATTGCTAACTTACTAGACTCCGTTATGGTGATGCTTGCTTCATGTTGATTCATCGGCATATGTATGTCTTGCGTGTTGGTCTAGTTACTTTCCCACTTGATTGATGGGTGATCTTCTTGGACTTGTCTTGTAGCCTCATTGATTTCATCGGCTCTCAAGATAGAATTTCAATGGTGGACTCGAGGAGTGACACTCAAGGGATGCTAAGGAAGAAGATACAACATTCATTAGTCATTCAAGGCAAATACAACAAGTTAGCATTGAAGTAATGAAGTTGTACAACAAATAGCATATGTTTGGTGATCCATCTCCATGTTCCATCAAGGCACTTGTTCTAAAGACAAGGCTCTAAATGAGGCACACATGAATCATATGGAATTACAACAAGAGCTTGCCAAGCATGAAAGTAACCCATCGGGGATGAAAAAGACTCAATAATTGCAAGATGAAAAATTAGCAATCACCCAAGAGTTAGTAGTTAGCAATGCTAGTGGTCAGCTAGTCATGTTAGAAGAAGTTAGCTACTAGCCATTACAAGAAAAGAAAAGCAATTCATGAAAAAAAGTGCAAGGAAAGTAAAGCTTGAATGAAAGAATGCAAGTAAAGTACTAGAAATTGCTCAAGTAGAGAAAAGAGATTGGATTAATCCTTGCTTCACAAGTTGTCACACCTTAGTTTACACAAACTTTCTCTCTCTCTCTCTCTCAATCTCTCTCTCACAAAATTTCTAGGAGGAAGAAGAAGAACTAGAGCAATAAAAATCCTAGAGAAAAACCTACAAAATACAAGCTCTATCCTCTCATCTCTCCTCCTCTCTTTCGCTGGCCCTGGTGGTCTATTTATAGACTCAGAGAAGAAGGCTCCAGAATCAGACAGCTGGAGAGACTCTCGGGCTCAACGGCCTTGTAACTGCCGCGGAACCGTGGCCAAAGCCGCGTTTCCGCGGCAGAATCTTGGCCGTTGAGGCCGAGATTTCTGTTGCGAATTTCTCGTAGGTTGTTAGCCACGTAGACCTTCTGGAATGTCTGAGCTGGCGCGTGGATGTCTCCAGGTCCTGGGCTCAACCCTTGGGCTCTCTTTTGGGCTTTGATTAATTCTCCTTTAATTCTTGATAATTAAAGGGATTATGGGCCTCTTCTCCATTAAAATATGGACCTGCAAAAATAGAGAGAAAAAGATTAAAAATCACATTTTTATTTATGATATGCATGGTATGGATGTGGCAAAATATGCAAAAATGAATAATAATCAACAAGCTAGTGGACTTGAAATCCTTCTGTGTGAAGGCGGGGATGTAGAGCTGGGTGCTCGAACCTCGGAACATATCTTGTTGTTTGCGCTTGATCCCTTGACTCTTGCTCTCCCTCTCTTTATATTGTGCAAATTGCTATATCATATACTTGCTTGTGTGTGCATCTATTGTTGTAGTTGCAATTAGTTTTTAAATTCCCCATTAAGTTCATTAGATTAGGATAATCACCTATTCACCCCCCCTCTAGGTGATTTTTCAATTGGTATCAGAGCCTACGCTCCTGATATTAGGTTTAACCACCTAGGAGTGAGATCTTGGTTTGCTAATCTTCATTTGCATTGCTCATTTGCACGCATATAGTTGCACTCATGGCTAGCCCTCCTATGTTTGACTTTACTAAACATGATATTTGAATAGCCAAGATGAGTAGTCATTTAAAAGGTCTAGGACATCTTGTTTACCAAGCCTCTACAATAGAATCATTTCCTAATAGTAGCAAGCATAAAAAGGCCAATGCATTAGCACTTAAAACACTTAGAGCATTTCTCAATGAAGATCTTTTATATATATTTGATCGTTATGACTCGGCTTTTGCAGTTTGGAGTATATTGACGTCTCCCGAGCTACCCGTGATTATCAACAGGTTGAGGAGATCTAGGAGAGACAAGTCCGACGAGCATTGGCTCATGGTCCAAGGGAAAGACTCCCTTGAGGTACATTCGGATTTTCAACTAGATGATAGCTCTAGTTCATATTGCCATGGATGTTTTGAAGTTCAAAATTTAAATGTAGAACTTGCCACAAAACTTGAAAATTTTTTGGAAAAACATGAACTTTTGAAAAAGAATCATTTTGATTTAAAGGAAGAAATGAAGGATTTGTGCTCAACTTTTGAATCGGTTTTGCAAGAGAAGGAAGAGATTACTAGTGAACGTGACTCACTAAGATCTCAACTAGACCTTGCCCTAAAAGAGATTGATGTTTTGAAAAACAAAAATGATTTTGATGATGTTGTGAAAAACAATGAGGTTCTATCTTCAAAATTGGATTTTGTTTTAAAAGATAATCTTGTATTGAAAAATGAAATTGATTTCATTACTAAAGAATTGGATTTGGTTTTAAAGAAAAATGAATCTTTGAAAAAGGATATAAATTCTCATGTGTGCCATGCTAGTATAGCTTCTTCTTCTTGCACACCTATTGCATGCTCCACTTTATCTTCAACTATTGAAAATGACATAAATATTTGAAGAAAAGTGTTGATTGTTTGGGCTCCACTTTAAGCCAATGTACTTTAAATCATACACGCTTAGAAACCTTGGTTCGTAAGAAACAAGATCCATCTTTACATGTACACCCTCCACGGCATACACATGCTTCCCACGGTCACCACCATCACATGTATGCTCATGTGTACACTTGTACACATTTTGGTCGAAAAGGCCACCTTGCTAGATTTTGCTATGATCGTTTACATATTGAAAATTTAGCAAACAATCTTGTTTGGGTTAGGAAAGATACTAACCCCTATGGACCCAAAAGAAAATGGGTACCAAAGACCACTCCCAAAATATTTAATGTAGGTGTGGGCTCTCGCATCACGTGAGAGTAGCGGTGCCTTGAAGTAGATGCGTTCCGTACTTAAAGAAAACAATTTGGATGCATCACTTTCAAGGGGAGTTTTGGTGGAGGAGGACCACCATTGGTTTGGAGAACTAGAGAGGTGCCTTCATCGGTTTTGGTATCAATCTCGAACTCCTATTTATGTTTGCATGCTTATTATGCTTTTCATGTCGTTGATTTATAGCATGTCATGTTTTAGTGTTCATTATGCTTATGTCATGTGATTTAGATTAGTGATATACATGTTTAGTTATTTGAGACACCCATGGACCCATCTTTGTGATTCTCACCTTGTTTAAACTAATATGTATGTCCTAAAATCTAATGCACATGCATACACATAATGATCATATGTGTGTTTATGATTTTGTTTTGTTTTGATGGTTATAGTTTATTATGTTAAATGCCATGATTCTTAGATCATTGACATGCATGTATAGCTCTTGAGATCACCCATGTTTATAAGGACCCATATGTTGTGTTCTCATCATTCGTTTAGCTATTATGTATATCATGATTCTAATAGCATGTGGATTTACATAATGATCGTTTTATATTTGTAATGATGATTTATGTCTTGTTTCGTGCTTCATGATTTGAATATATGTTTAAATGTTAGTTTTCATTAAGATTAGAATTTATACTTGTACATGTAGTGGGTCACAAATAAATCTTTATATATGTTTGTACTTGATGCTTATTTGTACCAATTGGATGTTTTAGTATAGTCTAGTTTTGATGATTCATTCAATTTAAACTTGTATTCCCATTTTGGATATGTTTTTATGATCATATGTTTTCACTTCATGTATATGTTTATTTTGCCAATTCTTAAGATATACATGTATACCCTTTGAGTCATTTGCTTTTCATGCAAATCTTTATTCTGGACTCAAATTGTGTTTAGGGATATGTATGTATACTTTTTGTGTTGACAAAACATACATATGCCTTGAAGTATAAATTAGTTTTATTGAAAATTTTTGATTTTCATGTTTCATGTTTTAAGGAATTCCACATGAGCTTAATGAATATTTTCATGTTGATATGTGTCACATAACACTTGCTCACTCACCATTTTAGTTTTCTCATGATTTTGTTTTCATGAGTATAATATGGGCTTTATGGACTTTGAGTGTTTAGTGGTCATGTGATTTACATGTGTTTCATAAAAAACAACTTTGTTTATTCCTTACGTACTAGTTAACAAATTTTCTCATTTAACTAGTTCGTATTCTTCTTATGGTAGAGTGTTTCAAACGTACTCTATTTTCAAACCTATTTTTGAAAACCCCTACCTTCAATGGGAGGTTGGATGGGAGATCATGTTCATGTATGCTTTAAAATGAAAATCATTTAAAACTTGAACCATGATTGGGTGGCAGGTAATATGAGATATACACTTGATCATTATTGTTGTTTCAATTGGTATCATTGAATTCTTTCAATTGGTATCAATTTTGACCTTTCTTGTATACTCATATATTTTCATATATGTATGCTTGCATTTCAAAGAATATCAATTTCATTTGGTATCTATTTTTCATACATATACATGTTTTATTTGTGCTTATTATATCCCTATATATTTAAGCACAAAATCTTGTTTATCTAGTGCTTGAGCTTTAACTTTATTTCAATTGATTTAATTTTCAATTGGTATCTTATTTCAAGCCTATGCATTATTTTAGTTGGTATTTCATAAAGGGGGAGAAAATTCAATTTTCATATTTACAATTGGTATTTGTGTTTCCACTCCCTTGCTTTATGATAGAAAATAAAATTTTAAATTGACATCAATATGTTTATTTGAATGTTTTAAAAATTAGTATACCAAAATTTTGTTTAAACAAAAATTCAAAAGTTTTGATTTGTATTGCCTATATGCAAGGAGAGCTTAACATCTCTTCTACATATAGATTCATGATGAGTGTATCTTGTATTGAAGAGCTTGACAATCTTTTCTTTATGTGATACACGTGTGTAGGGGGAGCTTCACATCTCCTCTTATGCATTACATATTATACGTTATGTGAATTAAGGCTTGTCATCTCTCTTTCATGTAATGTATATGTGTAGGGAAGTTACTTAACCGTCTTTCTCTTCATGAATGCATACAGCATATAACTTTTATTTTATTGATTTATGTTTACTTTCAATTGGTATCAAAATGCTACCTTGACATATTTTTAATTGCTACCTTAATTGATTGTCTCCCCTATTTGGTTTTGTTTTGTTTTTGACAAAAAGGGGGAGAAAAAAAATTTTATTGATTTGGTTTTGCTTTTACCCCTTATTGAAGATTGTCTCTTTGTATTAAAAAGGGGGAGAAGATTTTGTTTTGTTTTGCTTGTTTACCCCTTTGTTGATGATTGACAAAAAGGGGGAGAAAGATTTTGAGTTTATATATGCATATTTATGTTTTGCATATATTAAGTTTAATTTAGTTTAAGTTTAATTGGTATCTAGAGCATGTTTTGTTTTTTTTTTCTAGAGCATGTTTTGTTTTTTGAACATTTCATTGGTATTTAGAACCTTTTATTGTTTATGCATATTATGCATTCATGTTTAAGAGCCTTCATTGCTTATTATTTATTGTTTATGCATGAGTTAAGGGGGAGCTTCTTTGAAGCTTAACTTTAATCCATGCATATATAACTCCATGAGTTTTGTCATCATCAAAAAGGGGAGATTGTTGGCCCAAAGGCCTTCCACCCTAGTTTTGATGATGATTAACTCATGTAGTTATGTGTACTAACAATCTTGTGATTTTAGTTTCAGATCATTAATCAAGATATTAGTTGGTGATTAGCTTCAACAAGCTGATTTGGAAGCTTTCACATGTTGATTCAAGAGCCCGAGCGTCAAAGATCACATATAGCACTTGCTCGGTGGATCAAGGAGTTTTGGATCGAGTCGGCTTGGAGACAAGAAGACATCGGTACCATACTTTAGTTTTGTGTTTAGATCCAAATTGTAAAGATTAGAATAGTATGATATGCTCAAGTTCACAACACACACGTTTCATGTTTTGGTTTTTGGTTTTTTGTTTAACCGATCTTGGTTTGCATGAATAGATATTTATCAAAACAAGTTTACATGGTTTAATGTATATTAGATTTGTTCGATATACATGCATGCTTCAACTATTTAGACAAACTTAGTTTGATAGTTTATTTCATGTGTTTTATGTTTTGGTATTTTTAACAAAACATATTTTGGAATTAATGACAAAAACATGGATATGTATATGTTCCATGTATATAGGATTATATCCATATACATCATGCCTAAATGTTGTTTAATATCATGTTTTTGTATTTGGATAAGTTTTGGACAAAATGTATTTTCTATTCAAAAATCCAAGTTTTAGAAAATACAAGTTTTTGATTTTTGGTAAAAATGATAAGACACAAAAATGTTTAAAAATGTTTGTTATTTGTGATGAAATTTTTATCACATGTTTATATTTCAATATAAAATGAGAAAACTATTTTTGTGTAATTTTTACAAGTTTTATGGATTTATTAAAATGTTTTTCCATCTTGTTTGCTGACCCAGGACACTGGCTGACAGGCCAGGTCGGTCGACCGTGCGGTCGGCCGAACCAATGGTCGGTCGACCCAGCGATCGACCGACGTGCACAGAACAGTGCACGTCTGGCAGCACAGTGGGACGGTCGGCCGGCAAGCCGACCGGACCAGAGAGCAGTGCTCTCTGTTCTTTTCGGTCGACCGGGCGGTCGACCGTCAGTTGCCAACGGTCAAAATGTGACCGTTGGACAGTCGACCGAGCGGTCGATCGGTAGGTCATTTTTTGCAGGATCTGCTGCCAACGGCTATATTTTTCTGGGGGCTATAAATACCCCATTAATGGCCAGTTTTCTCTAAGATTTTTTATGCGAATTTTTCCTGACTCTCGAGTGTTTTCACAGCAATCAAAAGAATTTTTGGGTTTTAAATTGAACAATCTATTTGGTGTTTTTGCTAGGTTTGAAAACTCAAAGAAAATGGTTTTTGGGAAAAGAGTTTGATTCAATTTCTTTATCTTGATTTCTAGTTTTTCCCAAGGATTTTCTTTGTGATTTTGATTTCCATTCCTTTGGTTTTCTCCACACTTGAGCTACATCTACTATCTTATTCTATAGGATCTTTGTGTGGGAGAAAGAAATTGTTTGTGGTTGTTGTTTAGACCACTAAGTTAAAAACCCTTCATTTGCTTGGCTTTGTGCCTTTCCCTCATTGTGTTGAGGAGGTTGTGCATTTGGGCTGTATCCCTCAAGTTGTGAGGTGATCCTTGTGTTAATCCCTCAAGTTGTGAGGTGATTGTTTGTTGGCTTGGAGTTGTGCCTTCAGGAGGAGGTTGTGTTTGTAAGGAGAGGAGTTGGGTACTCCTTGTAATTGTCATTGCCCCAAATCCTCGGTGGAGGTTCCCCTTGTGGGAGTCCTTTGTGGACAAGCTAGTGAACTTGAAATCCTTCTGTGTGAAGGCCGGGATGTAGAGCTGGGTGCTCGAACCTCGGAACATATCTTGTTGTTTGCTCTTGATCCCTTGACTCTTGCTCTCCCTCTCTTTACATTGTGCAAATTGCTATATCATATACTTGCTTGTGTGTGCATCTATTGTTGTAGTTGCAATTAGTTTTTAAATTCTGCATTAAGTTCATTAGATTAGCATAATCACCTATTCACCTCCCCTCTAGGTGATTTTTCAGTGCTGTCTTGTAATTGGTGGTGAAATTGTGAGTCCATCAGATTTTGTGATTGTTATTTGGACTCACGCATACTCATTTCCAAAATTGATGGTTTCTATTTTGGACTGGTGGAACTGAGCATGAATCTTGGAAATATTGTGGACTAGGTGGATAAGGAGGACAAGTTGGCTGAAAATTAGACTCAGGCGAGGTGAATCCCCACTGACTCTGTGAAGAGTTGAAATTATTATGAAAATTATGGTTATAAGATTGGGGGCATGGGTTATATTGATTCGGATAAGACCAATCCAGCACACTAGGTTGGTTAAAGTTATGATATGCCGGGTTGGTAATATCCGAAAAAGAGGTCAGTGTGTAATATGGATTACTACTAAAATTGGAAAAATTGTTATTATAAGCATATCACACAATAAAATACAAACAAAGAAAAACAAACAAATAAGCACACAAAGGCAAAAAAAGTCTTAAACTAAGTTAGGGTAGACCTATGACCTAGACGACTCCTAAGTGGTTAGACTGTCCACGGGAGGTATAATGTAGACTTTGACCACAAGCTAATCAGCCAGGTCAGGGCAAGATCGGTGGGAGGTTTTCTGTCAAAGACGTTCCTTAATTAAATAACCACCAACCTTCGGGCTTTCGGCCCTTAATCCCTTTCCTAGACACTGATTTGGCAGGAGTCAAATTCCAACACCTTTCCCCCTTAGGATAATCTCCTAATTGAGTCCGAGATGTTCCTAGGGCCAACGTCTACTCATTTTTAGTTAGGCTCGGGTTAGTGAGTGCTTGGAATCTGATTTTTGGGCCAAGGAAGAGTGATTAAATCCCCACCTTATAAAATCATTTTGTGCAAGTGTACAAGATATGTAAACAAGATTCACTCAAAGCGATGTAAGTCAACCAAGAAATGAGTCCTACTCTAAATGCAATGCGAACATACCTTGCTCCAGCACTCTTCAACAGTGAAGTAAATGAATTGAAAAGACACGTGCCTAAAATGCAAACGTCTAGTCAATTTTTTAAACTTTTCAACAAGTATTTTACTGTTGGTTTATTAGCAGGCTCATGGTGATGTCATACAAGAAATAAAGTTTGCATAAACTCTAATTTTGCAAAGCAAGCAGCCCTGTAAAAAGCCAGTCAGTAGTGAACTCTTCCTTGGCGCGAAAACGCAGCTAGAGCCGAGCAAACGCGGCAATTCAGAGGGTACTTGGTCTCTGTTTTCTGAAACAGAGACCTAAGACCACTTATATGTTACTGCAATCTTTTTTTTCTATTTTTCCTGCCCTATAACCTGCAACAGAGAAGAAAAATTCATTTTAGTTCTAAAAAATACAATAAAAACCGTTACCCTCCCCGGCAACGGCGCCAAAAATTGATTGAGCTTAAACCTACACACAAGAATACAAAATTTCAGATTTGAAATGAAGAGTGCAAGTGCTCAATTCTACCGCAATAGCAAGTGGCTATGCGGGTCGTGATCCACAAGGAGGGTTCGCGATAGAAGCATTCAAGGTTTGTATTGAAATCTCTGTGAAGAAAAACGAAGGTTCTTCTTTGTTTTAAGAAATGAAAATGAAAAAGAGTTAGGCTAAGTTAGAAAGAAAGCGATAGATGGAGAAGATGGAGAAAATGGAGAATGATTATTTACAAAGAAATGAAAAGGAGTAATGAAAGAAGAGGGTGATGGTGATTTAAACTAAAGAAAAAGAAAAGAAAGAAGATTAAAGAAGTACTTACCTAGTTTGGCTGATGATTTACCTGGAACCATGGCATGTTCTACATTGCTTCGGAGGTGTTCAACGCATAAGCCATAGGATCGATCTCAGTCCCCATTCGCATTATATCATTAAGACGAACAAGAATGAAGTGATACGGAGTCTTGAGGAGGAGAACATCATCATGAATTATCGTTGGCACTCACACAGATATTGTTATACTTATGCTTCTGGATTCACTTGCATGCTCATCAAAACCAAAAGGGGTAAAGTAGAAAGAAGAAAAAGAAAGGAAAAGTAAAGAGATAAACATAAAAAATTTACCTTTTATTGCTTGTAGAAATGATGGAAGAAAGGAGGAGGGTACATCGGTGTCACTCTCAACATAAGCCTCTCTCTCTTACTTACATGAATCTCAATCTAACCTAAGCTTACATACAAATTAAAATTACATAAAAAGAAAACAAAAACCTATACTATAAAGAATGAAAACTGGACTAAATCCTATCTCTGCATGGTCGTCCCCCGGAGGCTCTGAAATTCCCAGTATTTATAGGCAAAAACCCACCTACAGGATCATATGAAGATAGGGAGAGCAAACGCTCCCCCTAACTCTCCAACAGAGCCGCAAAAACGCAGCTTTGGCCGCGTTTCCGCGGCCAGGGTGTGGCCAGGTGGCCACACCCTATTGGTGGAGCTCCCCGGTTTCGTGTTCTGGCTTTATCTTCAGTTAGATTTCTCGTTTAGTCTGGGATTTTGATGAAATGGCCTTTGATTCATGGCTTTAGCTGATCGATTCAGGGAGGATTCTTCTCAACCGGTTTTCAACCTCTCTGATATGCCAAGATTTTGCCCTGATTCCTTAATTTCGAATTTATTCTGAATTATGTCAGAATTTGGTGGGCTTTTGGGCTCATTTCTCTTCACTCTCCTTTAGGAATGGGCCTGCAAATAAATCAAACATTTAATTAAGAATATGCAGGGTTTATTCTAAAATAAGTAGGAGAATATGATAATAAATGTGCAATATTTGTGACCAATCACAAGCGCCGTTGACGGCTTATGGTGATGGATAGCCATTCCTATGGTAATGTAGCTTGTCCCTTCATTTCGTAGTGTAAATCAGGAATGAAGAAGATCCTATTTGTCATACTGCGCTCGCCTTCAAATAAAGGTACATCATTGATACGGGTCAAAGGTAAGCAGGTGCCAAAGAGGTAGGTATGTATTTTTTAGGGTTTAACTTTGTTTCTTTTAATTATTAGTTTAGATCACCAATATTACCATCTCTTAACACTATTCACTTTTTTTCACTTTTTTTGTATAAAATCATTTTCTATTTTTCTCAACCTTTTCAATCTACTACTTTTTTAACAATTTAACATATCTTATTTTCTTTTTCTTTTAAAGAACTGAAAGAAGAACTTTAACCATTTTTTGTGAACTAAATTGAACTTACAAAAAGTTTCCATCGGAAGTCCCTCCTAGTGGATCACGACCTGCATAGCCACTTACTATAGCGGTAGAATTGAGCACTTACACTTCTGTTCTGTATTCCTGAAATTCTGTATTTTTGTGCAGGTCTTATCTCAATTAAAATTTTGGTGCAATTGTTGGGGAGGGACGGTAAGTAATTCTCTTTTTAAATTTATATTTTTGGTTAACTTTCTTCTTTGTTCTTGGTGTACAGTGATAGATATTAAGGAATTTTTGCTGCATTGAAAATATAAATGGCCCTGGACTCTACTCAAGAAAGCAGAGCCCAGAAGCCCTCAGATTTGCTGCATTCACGTGGCAATCTTAGTGAACTACTAACCTGTATTTTTTGCAGGTTGGTTGAATTGCAAAACTAAATTTCTATAGCAATATTTTTTTTAATTAACTCACTGTACATACTTCATAACCTTAACTATAAATTGATGTTTGTTAAATGCTAAAAACGGTTTAGATTTGTATTTGGGCACGTGTCTAATTCGTTTACATTTTACATTACTGTTGAAGGGTGCTGGAGTAAAGGTACGTGTGCATAGCATGTAGTATAGGAACACTTTTGAATTATTTACATTGCTTATGTGTTGCTTTTCATGTACATGTTGCACTAAATTGATTTAAGGGCTTGTCCTATAAACAAGATAAGGTGAGAAAGTCATAACCCTCCTTTAGCCCAGAAACAATTGTTGGCCCAAAAGCCCATCACTCTAGTTTTGATGATGATCAACTCATGTAGTTATAGTACTAATGATATTGTGTTTATTTAGTCTCAGATTTGTGATCAAGATCTTAGTTGGTGTTTAGCTTCAACAAAGGATTTAAACTCAAGTTTTGGAGCTAGCACGGTTTAATTCAAGAGCTTGTGCATCAAGACCTCATCAAGTACTCAAGAGGAGTCTAGCTCTTTGGCTTGAGTTTGGACCAAGTCAAGAAGATGAGAAGACTTCAAGTGAAGACTTCATGATCAAGACTTGTGTCTAGGTTTATTTTTATAAGATTTTATTTTTAGATAAAATGTAAAGGATAGAATAGTAAGTGGATTGCTCAAGTATATCTTACACACACACACACTCTTGATTTAGATGAGTTTTTCATAAAAGAATTTTTATTTTAAAAAATTCAAAAGAGTTTTCTTTTTGAAAAATACCGGTTTGATTTTTTGGAAATCATAAGTTTACATATCTTTAACCAAAACCACGTTTTGTACTTATTGTCAAAAACATAGATATTTCACCATGTATGTGTAGTGGATCATATCCATACACTCTATGCTTCAAAGAGTTTAAAATATCTTATTTTTGTATTTGGAGAAGTTTTGAAAAAAACAATTTTGAAAAAATACAGTTTTCGTTTT
The DNA here is from genome assembly GCA_038442645.1 of Agave tequilana. Classification (NCBI taxonomy): domain Eukaryota; kingdom Viridiplantae; phylum Streptophyta; class Magnoliopsida; order Asparagales; family Asparagaceae; genus Agave; species Agave tequilana. The sequence continues at coordinate 63,437 of JAVJIF010013929.1, read as the reverse complement.
TAGCCAAAATTTTTAAGTTATAAAAATAGTTCAAATTATTTGTAACATGTCTTAATTTTGCTCAAGCATGTTTGATTATCAAAGTATAATGTTAAAACTATTTTTTTAAATTTTTGGTGATTTTATGGGATTTTATTTGTGTCAAAATACCAACATTTTAAATCCCTTATCTGTCCTGACCTGGCTTCTGTCGGTCGATCGGACCGGTCGACCGAGCTTGAAGTCGCTCGACTGAGTCGGTCGACGTGCACAGAACGTGCACGCCAAGTCTGCTGGAGGGCCGGTCGACCGACCCGATCGACCGCAAAGAGCTTCTGCTCTCTGGAAAGCCCGGTCGACCGGCAGAGAACTCTGTTCTCTGTTCCAGGCAATATTCAACCGGGCCGGTCGATCGAGACTCCAACGGTCAGAATTCTAACCGTTGGCGGTCGACCGGGCCGGTCGACCGTCAGCTGCCAGGGCTGAAAAATGCCCCAACAGCTAGTTTTTTCTAGCCCTATATAAAGAGGGGTTTGTGGGCTGTTTTATCTAAGATTTTTCAAGTGGTTTTGAGCTAGTTTTTCCAACTCTATTAGATGTTTATCTCCACTTGTTTAAGAGCCAAATTGCCTTATCAAAAGGAGAGATTTTCAAGAGTGTTTTTGAAAAGTGATTTTCTTGAGTTTTCCTCCACCATTTCAATCCTAGTTTTCTCACACAACACTTGAGCTATCCATTGATATATTCATCCTATAGGAGTGTTATTGTGAGAGTATTTATTAGTAATCAAAGTGTTTAGATCACCAAGAGTTCTTTCTTGTACTTTGAGGAGACGGACTTGCGAATTCGCGGTGTTTTGAGTTCGTGTGTGAACTTGGTGTTTGAGGTGCGGCCTCGCGAGCTTGTGGGCTTGCGGTGTGTTCGGGACTAGAGAGTCCAAGGAGTTCAAGTGTGAACTCGCCTTGTAGATGTTGCGGAGCCGAGTGATCTGATGGGATCGGTTTTTAGTGGAAATCCTTCAAGTGTTGAAGGCGGGGACGTAGAGCAAGTGTGCTCGAACCTCGAAACAAATCTCCCGTGTTTGCAATTGCTCTCTCTATCTCTTACTTGCTTATATCTTGCATGCTTATATTATGTTTATCTTTATATGCTTGATATACATTGTGTGCTTTATTGTTATATGCTTGGAGATTGTTTGCTAACACTAGTATTCAACCAAGAGAACCAATACGGCACCTCAACTCTTATTTAGAGTAATTTTGAGGAGTTAGTCCAGAGCCCTTCACAGGGAATCCGGCTACACTCTTGTGTTATACTTTGTGTTTAGTTTAATAAGTTTTTAATTCTATATTAATTGACCATTAGATTAGCCATCACCTATTCACCCCCCTCTAGGTGATTACAAGTGGTATCAGAGCCAAGTGCTCTTGATTTGGGTCTAACAATCTAAAGTTAAAGATCCTCATTTTTTGGTTAATCATAATATTTGTACACACACCATGAATTTTATGTCACCTCCCACCTTTGACATTCTTAACATCCAAAGTTGGAAGGTTAAGATGTATTTGTACCTCAAAGCCTTAAGAATTCATGTTTATTTTGCCACTACTAGAGATTCTTATTGTTTAAATGGCAAAAATGTTGAGGCTAATGCAAAGGCCATTCATGCTTTGAAAAGTACCCTAAATGATGAATATTTATCTAGGGTTTCTAACATTGATTCGGCTTTTGTAGTATGGAACACAATTCTCTTCCTTGGCGAAAAAGAACAATATTATGCGGGAAGCGACTCGGATGTTGGAAGTGACATTTCCAACGTGTGCTACATGGTCCAAGGGGATAACCCCTTGAGGTAACTACTGAATCCGAGGTACATGAAGATGTTGATATGTCCTATGATGAGCTTACATCTTTTTGTCAACAACTTCTTGAAAAATGTGACATGCTTAGAAAAGAAAATAAGGAAATAAAAAATAAAATTGATTGCATGTCAAAAGAGAAGGATTCTTTTCAAATAAGATTTGAAAATGTTTCAAAACAAGAGGAGTCTTTTAAAAATAAAGTTGCATGCTTTGAAAAAGAAAATAAAAATTTGAAAAATGAGAATGTTTCCTTGCTTTCTAAATTGAATCATCTTTGTGAAGGAAACACTAATTTGCAAAATTAAATTGTTTTGGTGGAAAAACAAAAGGAAGTTGCTTTGCAAGAAAACAACTCTTTAAAAGAAAAAATGGTTGAAAAAGAAAAAACAAATGTTTCTAAAAAGAAAAAGACTATTGATCATGCTCTTCATGCCACAATCATTGATAAAAATAAAGTCAAATTTTTGAAAAATAAAATTGATTGTTTAAGCTCAACTTTGAGCAAATGTGCTTTTAACTACTGTAGATTGGAGTCCTTGTTTTTAAAGAAACAAACTCCACATATTCATGCACATCACCCACATCATGCATATGGACATTTTACACGTCATGACCACACCCACACTCATATGCATCCTAGGGTGTATAAATGTACACATTGTGGCCGCAAAGGCAATTTAGCAAAATTTTGTTATGATAAGATAAATATTTTAAATTTTGCTAATAAGAAAAATGTTTTGGTTCCTTACAAGACTAACCCTCAAGGACCCAAAAAAAATGGGTACCAAAATTCTCACCTTGTGTTTTTGATGTAGGTGTGGGCTCTTACAAAACGTGAGAGGGATGGTGCCTTGATGGTGGATGCACATGGACATGATGGGCACATATTTGATGCACCGCTATCAAGGAGGTTTGGTGGGACGACAACCATGTTTTGAAGATTTAGAGTATAGTTCATGTGTTGGTAACTATCTCTAAACTTCTACTTTAATTTACATGCTTTTCATTGATGATTTTTTTAGCATGTTCATGTTTTGAGGCTTTATGTGGTAAATACTTGTTTAAATGTACTTTTTATCAAAACTTGGATATATACTTGTACAAATAGTGCAACAAATTGATTCATATATGTTTGCACTCCATTGTTCATTTGTACTCACTATATGCACATGTATAGCCTAGTTTTGATGATTTCCTCATTTACACTTGTTTTACTAATTTTCATGTTTTACTTCATGTATATGTAGTCTGTATTCAAATCTAATAAATATACATGTATGTCTCTTGAGTCTCTTGCCTTCATGCAAATACTATTAATAGACTCTTTTTATATTTGGGATATGTATGCATATTATTAGTTTTGGATAAAAACATACATATACCTAGAAGTTTATTTTTAAGATGAAAAATGAATTTTTATGATTTTCATCTTTATATGAAAAATGAATTCTCATGATTTGTTTTGATAAAAATAAGATTCATGCTTGTTTTGAGCTTCATTGATTATCTTCATGGAAAATGCTAATTACATGATTTTTGAGCACTCACATTATTTGTTTATTCATGATTATGTTTCATGATCATTTTGAGCCTTATAGATTTCGAGTGTCAATTCTTATGTATTTAGTATACTTCATGGATATATATATTTGGTTTCTTATTTTGAAGGATCTTTAACTAGTTTTTTAAAAATTACCTTTAACTAGTTATTTATTCTTCAATTTGGTAGTATTTTTCACTATAAAAATATTTTCAAACACTTATTTTTTTCGAAAACCCCTTCCAACACCGTTATGGGTGGACGGATGGGCGAGTATGCCTTGCAAACCTTATTGAAAATCCTTTACCTTGTGCATAAAAGGGTGGTAGGTTATGAGTTATATACTTGATCTCAATTAATATTTTTTGTATATACTCATATTTTGTTTCCTATATATGTATGCTTCATAATTTCCTTAAAATCAATTTCTATTGGTATTTTCTTTTTCATACATATATATGATTTATTTGTGCTTAAGTTAAAATTGATTTACATATTTAAAGCACAAAGTTTGTTTATGCTAAGCTTAATTCAAACTTTTATTTTCAATTGGTTCCTCAATTGATATTTTAATAAGCTTATGCATTATTTTTAAAATTGGTATTTTTATTGATATCAAAATAATTTTCAATTGGTATCAATATGATTCTATTTTTGGTTAAAATTCAAAATTTGTAATGTTTGTTTACAATTGGTATCTTAAAATTTGATTGTTTACAAGTGGTACCTTTAAAAATTTTGCTTATATGATATCTTAAAATTTTATTTACTAAGATATCTCAAAATTTGTTTTATTAAGAAAAAATTTAAAATTTTGTTTTAATATGAAATTTTAAAAATTAAAAAAATGTTCTGATTTGTATTGCCTATATGCAAGGGGAGCTTAACATCTCTTCTACATATAGATTCATGTTGAGTGTATCTTATATTGAGGAGCTTGACAATTCTTTTTTATGCGGTACACGTGTGTAAGGGGAGCTTCACATCTCCTCTTATGCATTACATATTATGCGTTATGTGAATTAGGGCTTATCATCCCTCTTTCATGTAATGCATATATGTAGGAAAGTTAACTTTGCGTCTTCCTCTTCATGAATGTATATCGCATATATCTCTTTATTGGTTGATTTGATTTCACCTCTTTATTGAATTTTGTTTTTTGATACAAAGGGGGAGAACATTGTTTTGCTTTACTTTAACCCCTTTGTTGATGATTGACAAAAATGGGGAGAAGTATTTGGTATATATGCATGTTTTCCTTACTTTATTCATAAAGGGAATGATTTATGTTTATGCATATATGTTTTGTTTTACAAATAGGAGAAAAAGAATTTGATGAGTTTTATGCTTGATTGGCATGTTTATCTCCTTGTATTTGCATACATGTTTATGAGCTTTCATTGCATATTTGTTTGTTTATTGAGATGCATGAGTTAAGGGGGAGCTTCTTTGAAGCTTTACTTTAATCCATGCATATATAACTCCATGAGTTTTGTCATCATCAAAAAGGGGGAGATTGTTGGCCCAAAGGCCCATCACTCTAGTTTTGATGATGATCAACTCATGTAGTTATAGTACTAATGATCTTATGTTTATTTAGTCTCAGATTTGTGATCAAGATCTTAGTTGGTGTTTAGCTTCAACAAAGGATTTAAAGTCAACTTTTGGAGCTAGCACGGTTTGACTCAAGAGCTTGTGCATCAAGACCACATCAAGTACTCAAGAGGAGCCTAGCTCTTTGGATCGAGTTTGGACCAAGTCAAGAAGATGAGAAGACTTCAAGTGAAGACTTCATGATCAAGACTTGTGTCTAGGTTTGTTTTTATAAGATTTTATTTTTAGATAAAATGTAAAGGATAGAATAGTTGGTGGATTGCTCAAGTATATCTTACACACACACACTCTTGATTTAGATGAGTTTTTCATAAAAGAATTTTTATTTTGAAAAATGCAAAAGAGTTTTCTTTTTGAAAAATACCAGTTTGGTTTTTTGGGAATCATAAGTATACATATCTTTAACCAAAACCATGTTTTGTTCTTATTGTCAAAAACATAGATATTTCACCATGTATGTGTAGTGGATCATATCCATACACTTTATACTTCAAAAGAGTTTAAAATATCTTGTTTTTGTATTTGGAGAAGTTTTGAAAAAACCAATTTTGAAAAAATACAGTTTTCGTTTTTAGCCAAAATTTCTAAGTTACAAAAATAGTTCAAATTGTTTGTAACATAATTTGATTTTGCTCAAGCATGTTTGATTATCAAAGTATAATGTTAAAACTATTTCTGTAGATTTTTGGTGATTTTATGGGATTTTATTTGTGTCAAAATACCAACATTTTAAATCCCTTATCTGTCCTGACCTGGCTTCTGTCGGTCGACCGGACCGGTTGACCGAGTCAGTCGACCAACGTGCACAGAACGTGCACGCCAAGTCTGCTGGAGGGCCGGTCGACTGACCCGGTCGACCGCAGAGAGCTTCTGCTCTCTGGAAAGCCTCGGCTGGTCGACCGGCAGAGAACTCTGTTCTCTGTTCCAGGCAGCGGTCTACCGGGCCCGTCGACCGAAGCTCCAACGGTCAGAATTCTGACCGTTGGCGGTCAACCGGGCCGATCGACCGTCAGCCGCCAGGGCTGAAAAATGCCCCAACGGCTAATTTTTTCTAGCCCTATATAAAGAGGAGTTTGTGGGCTGTTTTATCTAAGACTTTTCTAGTAGTTTTGAGCCTGTTTTTCCAACTCTATTAGGTGTTTATCTCCACTTGTTTAAGATCCAAATTGCCATATCAAAAGGAGAGATTTTCAAGAGTGTTTTTGAAAAGTGAGTTTCTTGAGTTTTCCTCCACCATTTCAATCCAAGTTTTCTCACACAACACTTGAGCTATCCATTGATATATTCATCCTATAGGAGTGTTATTGTGAGAGTGTTTATTGGTGATCAAAGTGTTTAGATCACTAAGAGTTTTTTCTTGTACTTTGAGGAGGCGGACTTGCGAGTTCGCGGTGTTTCGAGTTCGTGTGTGAACTTGGTGTTTGAGGTGTGGCCTCGGCGAGCTTGTGGGCTTGCGATGTGTTCGGGACTAGAGAGTCCAAGGAGTTCAAGTGTGAACTCGCTGTTGGCCCAAAAGGTTACACTCTCCATTTGTTTAGAGTTTTGATGATAACAAAACAAATAAGAGCTATTTGGTACTAATTAGTTTGTTTAAGATAAGTTTCAGGTTAGTACCATATTTGGAGGCCATTGCTTAGCTATTGCAAGAACTTCTAGGTTCATGAAGCAAAGAAGGCGTTTTGTACATCATGGAAGGAATATAGAAGAGAAGGCTCTAGCAAGGCATCGCATGGCTCAAGACTTCAAGATTGCTCAAGATAATTTATTAGATTTGTTTCTAGTTTTATAGTTTTGTTAAAGAATAGTGAATAGGTTTGAAGCTCTATCACACACGTTTTTGCACACATCTTATTTCCAAAAATATTTCTATAATATGTACAAAATATTTTTGTATGCAATCTTCTGCCTACAAACTCATTTTTATGTTTTATATATATCTCTATTCAAAAATGTTTTGTTAAAAATCAAATTCTCTTCAAAATTCTGTTTCAATTTTGCTTTTTGGCCTGAGCCGGTCAACCGACCGGTCGACCGCACTATGTCAGGTCAGAGCGGTCGACCGTCGCAGTCCACCGAGGTTCTAGCAGTGTGGTGTGTATCCATGTGCACGTTTATCGGTCGACCGCCCGGTCGACCGAACCCTGTCGGGCGACCGAGTGGTCGACTGAAACCTGCCTGACTGTAAGTCGTTGCTCTCTGTTCTTTTCGGTCGACCGGGCGGTTGACCGAGAGCCAGCAACGGCTCTTTTATTTGAACTCTGGTCGACCGACCGGTCGACCGAGAGAGCCGTTTGATCAGTAACGGTTATTTTTTTAAGCTGTTTTATTTTTGTATTTTTCTCTTTAAATTGTGTTTAAGTGATATTTGCTGATCTTAATACTTCCTATTTAGCCTTAAGTGAGTTTTATCTTTAAACCCTAGCCCTCTACTATAAATAGGGGTGTTTAGGGAGAGGTTCGTTACAAGAAAAATTTGCAAAAGTTTCAAAAGTTTAAGGCATTCAAAAGAGCTTTATTTCTTGGTTTTTGTGCTGAATATTTCTCTCATTTTCTGAAGTGTTTTCCAAAGACTCTGATTTCTTTTTCTTTTCCACTTACACACAAGAGCTTCAATCCTCTCATTGTTCTACAAGGATTTTTGTAAGGGAAGAGAACTTTTCTAAAGAGAGTTTGTGGTCTTTTGATCACCAAGAGAGAACTTGTACTTGAGATTGTGGAGTTGGGTACTTCGGTGTATTTGTAACATCTTTGTGAAGTTATAGTGGTTAGAAATCCTTCTGGGGAAGGTGGGGATGTAGAGCTGGGTGCTCGAACCTCGAAAAAATTCTCGGTGTTTGCGTTTGGTTTACTTGCTCTTGCTTCTTGCTTTACTTTCATTGCTCCTATTACTTGCCCTTTATTTTCTTTGCAATATTCACTTGTTTTCATTCAACTTGTCAATCTAAGTCCCATACAACAAGATTGCATTGTGCACCTCCAACTCATATTCAGAGGAATCACGAGGAAGGAGTTCAGAGCCCTTCACGGGGAATCCGACTTCTAGTCTTGTTTTGGGAGATTGTTGCATCATATATTTTTTTTAATTGGGCATTGATTAGCATTATCACCTATTCACCCCCCTCTAGGTGATTTTCAATTGGTATCAGAGCTTGGACTCTAGATTTGGCTTAACATCCTTAGAGAGATCCTTAAAATTTGCTAATCAACATTTTCATTCCATCATTCATACACTAGTAAACATGGCCGATAACATCAAAACCCCTCCTAAATTTGATGGACATAATTTTCCTATTTGAAAGGTTAGGATGACTATTTTCCTACAATCTTTAAGAAGCTTAGTAGCTAAATTCTTGACCAAACCCTATGTTGTACCCGATAGTGATGAAAGCACATGGACTGAATTTACCTTTAAAGACTATGAGGCTAACTCCAAGGCCCAAAATTCCCTTCTAACCGCCTTGAATCAGGATTACCTTACACGGGTAATTCATTGCCAATCCGCTTATGAGATTTGGCAACATTTGTTAGTCACACACGAGGGGACTTCATAAGTCAAGAGAGCTAAAATAGATCTCTTGAGGTCCCAATATGAATTGTTTAAAATGATTGATGATGAAACTATTGATTGCATGATTACAAGGTTAACTAAAATCACCAATGCTCTTTCCTCTTTAGGTGATGATATATCCAATGACCAAAAGGTGCGAAAAGTGATTCGGGCTCTTCCTTCATCATGGGAGATAAAGGCCACCACCTTGAAAGAATTGAACGACAAGGATGAAATGGATCTCATAAGTCTCATCGGCAACTTAAAGACTCATGAGATGGAAAAGAAGGCAAGAGAAGATGCCGCTCCTCAAAAGAAGAAATCCATTGCTTTCAAGTCTTCATCCACTCTTGATGACGATGAAGAAGATGAAGAAGATGAGGAGCTCTCCCTTCTTGTGCGAAATGTGAAGAGAATGTACCGAAAGAACAAGCTCAACTTTAGAAGGAAGTTTGAAGGAAAAGAGGAGAGGAGAATCATTTGTTACAATTGCCGAAAGCCCGGACACATCATGGCGGATTGCCCGGATTTCAAGAAGAAGATGACTTCCTCCTTCAAGCCAAAGAAGCCGTTGAAAAGAAAGCCTACAAAGTCACATGGGATTCGGAAAGCAAATCTGAAGACGAGGTAGACACGGCGAACATGTGTTTCATGGCAAACACACCAAAGGTAACCCCACAACCTCTTGATGAAGAAGTTGAATTAAGTAAAGAAGTTCTTGTACATGCTTTTGTAGAACTCTCGAAAACTTATGATAATAAAAAGATTGAATGTTCTAAATTAGAAAAGGAAGTTGCTTTTCTTAAAAATCAACTTGCTATTGTTTCTAGAGAAAAAGATGAAATTTCTTCAACTCTCATTTCTACTCAAAATGAATTTAGTACTTATAAAGTTGCTTGCAAAGCAAAATTTCCTAAGATTGATGAAAAGAAATTTCTTCTTAAAAATTAGAATTATTGATTTTGAAAAGGTTTTGAAGGATTGTGCTTTTAACACTAAGAAACTTGAAGAAATATTTTCTAAAAAGCACACTTCTCATGCTAAAGATTCTCATGTTAAGATTCCTCATGCTCACACTTCACACAACACTCATGCTAAATCCACACATGCTCACAAGTCTCACACTCACTATGCTTTTAGATCTGGTAGAGTGTGTAGATGTACTTATTATGGTAAAAATGGACATTTGGCTAAGTTTTTTTATGACCAAGTAAATAGATCAAATAATCTTGTTTGGGTTCATGGCACTAACTTTTTAGGACCCAAGAAAATGTAGGTACCAAAATCAAGTCCTAAATTATTTGATGTAGGTACACACCAAGGCTCCAAGACGTAAGGAGCGGTGGTACCTTGATAGTGGTTGTTCAAGACACATGATATGGGACATCAATAACTTTACAACCCGATCAAGGTACATGGAAGGTGGCACCGTCACCTTCGGGGATGACTCCAAGGGACTATCATCGGTATAGGTAACATTCAAATTGGTGCATCTCCTATTATAGAAAATGTTGTTCTTGTTGATGGTTTGAAGCATAACTTGCTTAGTATTAGTCAACTTTGTGACCGTGGACTTAAAGTTGTTTTTGATGATTCTTCTTGCAAGATTTTTGATGTTAAAACCAATGATTGTATTCTCACCGATTTTCGTGATAATAATGTTTATATCATTGACATGCTTAATTTGGATTGTTCTACTAAATGCTTGAATGCTTTTGATGAAAATTCTTGGCTTTGGCATAGAAGACTAGGATATGCATCTTTTGACCATCTTTCTAGGATTAATTCTAAGGAATTGGTGAAGGGTATACCTTACTTGAAGTTTGAGAAAGACCGCATTTGTGGTGCGTGCCAACTTGGGAAACAAACTAAGTCTTCCTTCAAACCAATCAAGGATATCATGTCAACTCGGCCATTAGAATTAATTCATATGGATCTTTTTGGACCAACTAAAACTAAAAACTTAAATGGTAGTAGATATGCATTTGTTTTAGTTGATGATTTTTCCCGTTTCACATGGGTTTTCTTTTTGGAACACAAAGATCAAACTTTTTCTCATTTCAAAGTTTTTCGAAAAAGGGTTTAAAAAGAAAAAGGTTTTCGATTTTGAAAATAAGGAGTGATAGAGGTGGTAAGTTTGTTAACCAACTCTTCATGACTTATTGTGATGAAAAGGGAATCAAGCATGAAATGTCATGTCCTAGAACTCCACAACAAAATGGAGTTGTAGAAAGGAAAAATAGAACACTTCAAGAGATGGTTAGGACCATGATAAGTGAATATGACCTCCCTCAATATTTATGGGCCGAGGCCGTAAACACCGCATGCTATATTTCAAATCGTATTTATTTATTTAAGAATTCTTCCAAAACATCTTTTGAAATGTATCATTCTAGAAAACCAAATGTTGCATACTTTAAAGTTTTTGGATGCAAGTGTTTTGTTTTGAATACTAAAGATAACTTGGGTAAATTTGATGCTAAGGCTTATGAAGCAATCTTTATTGGATATTCTACTACTAGCAAAGCTTATAGAGTATTCAATAGATCTTCACTTACTATTGAAGAATCCATGCATGTTAAATTTGAAGAGTCTAATGTGGTTGTTGAGAATGTTGTAGAGATTGACCCATTAGGTGAAGACATGGAGAGACTATCCTTGAAGGACTCACCCGCTCAAGAAGAAAAGTAAGAACCAATTGGTGATGTTCAAGAGGATAAAGAGGAAAGCTCTCAACCGCTTCCTAAAGATTAGAGATACGCTGCAAATCACCCCAAGGAACTCATCTTAGGTGATGTCTCTAAAGGGGTAACAACTCGCTCCAAGCTCCATGACTTATGTGGTAACTTTGCTTTCATTTCTCATTTTGAACCCAAAAGCACCCTCAAAGCCGAGGCGGACTCATATTTGTTGCTTGCCATGCAAGAGGAACTCAATCAATTTGAGCGCAACCAAGTTTGGCACCTTGTTCCTAGGCCCCACGATAGACCAATAATTGGTACTAAGTGGATCTTTAGAAACAAGATGGATGAGTCCGAAAATGTCATTAGGAATAAAGTTAGGTTAGTGGCCCAAGGTTACACTCAAGTTGAAGGAATTGACTTTGAGGAGACCTTTGCACCCGTAGCACGGCTTGAAGCCATACGGATGACACTAGCTTTTGCATCTTTTAAAAATTTTAAGTTTTTTCAAATGGATGTGAAAAGTGCATTTTTGAATGGTTTTATAAATGAAGAAGTTTATGTTGAACAACCTCCCGATTTTGTTGATCATGTTTATACTAATTTTGTTTTTAAACGTGATAAATCTTTGTATGGATTGAAACAAGCTCCAAGAGCTTGGTATGAACGGCTTTCTAGTTTTCTCATTTAAATGATTTTATTAAAGGCAAAGTAGTCACAACTCTTTTTACTAAGCATGTTGATAATGACATTTTAATTGTACAAATTTATGTTGATGATATAATTTTTGGTTCTACTAATGAGTTTTTATGCAAGGAGTTTGAAAAGGTTATGCAATGTGAATTTGAAATGTCTTTCATGGGTGAATTGAATTTCTTTCTTGGACTCCAAATCAAGCAATTGCAAGATTGGAATTTCATATGTCAAGCCAAGTACGCAAAGGAACTCGTAAAGAAGTTTGGACTTGAAGACTCAAAAGCTTGCAACACTCCCATGGCAACTACAGCCAAGCTTGATAAGGATGACCAAGATAAATGTGTTGATTAATTGTATAGAAGCATGATAGGTAGTCTTTTATATTTGACGGCAAGTAGGCCGGACATCATGTTTAGTGTGTGTCTTTGTGCTAGATTTCAATTGTGTCCCAAAGAGTCCCATCTTATTGCGGTAAAACGCATTATTCGTTATATTAAGGGCACAATTGGAATGGGTCTATGGTATCCGAAAATCGGAGATTTCTCAATGACGAGTTATTCGGATGCCGACTATGCGGGTTGTAGAGTAGATAGAAAGAGTACTAGTGGGACATGTCAATTTCTTAGTAATTGTCTTGTTTCATGGTCCTCTAGGAAACAAAATTTCGTAGCTCTCTCAACCGCCGAGGCGGAGTATGTTGCCGCGGGGGCTTGTTGTGCACAAGTCCTTTGGATGAAACATACTCTCCTTGATTATGATTTGCATTATAACCATATAAAAATATTTTGTGATAATACTAGTACTATACATATGACTAAGAATGCAAATCAACATAGTAAGATCAAGCACATTGAGATTAGATATCACTTTCTTAGAGATCATTTTGAGAAAGGAGATATAGATATTGATTATGTTTCTACGGATTTGCAACTTGCCGATATTTTCACTAAACCACTTGATTTTCCTAGATTTTCTTATATTTGTGGAGAACTTAATGTTTGTGTTATTGAATAAAAATGTTTTCTTAACCCTTTTTGATGTATGACAAAAAGGGGGAGAATGAGTTTATGTATGGAAATATGAGTTCATATGGTTTTGGTTCCATATGAGTTTATATATGTTTTTGATTTTTGATGTGTTTTCTTGAATTCTTGTATTTGAGTTTAAGTGTTTTATATTCCATTGTGTTTATGGTGTTTTTTAGTTTCATGATTTTTACTTGCAAATTGCATTGTTTTTCCTTGTTTAATATAGCATTATTTGAAGGGGTTTCTCCTCCCCTATACCTTTGCTCATAGCCTATTTGTTTTGTCGTCATTAAAAAGGGGGAGATTGTTGGCCCAAAAGGTTACACTCTCCATTTGTTTAGAGTTTTGATGATAACAAAACAAATAAGAGCTATTTGGTACTAATTAGTTTGTTTAAGATAAGTTTCAGGGTAGTATCATATTTGGAGGCCATTGCTTAGCTATTGCAAGAACTTCTAGGTTCATGGAGCAAAGAATGCATTTTGCACATCAAGGAAGGAACATAGAAGAGAAGGCTCTAGCAAGGCATCGCATGGCTCAAGATTTCAAGATTGCTCAAGATAATTCATTAGATTTGTTTCTAGTTTTATAGTTTTGTTAAAGAATAGTGAATAGGTTTGAAGCTCTATCACACACGTTTTTGCACACATCTTATTTCCAAAAATATTTCATATAATATGTACAAAATATTTTTGTATACAATCTTCTACCTACAAACTCATTTTTATGTTTTATATATATCTCTATTCAAAAATGTTTTGTTAAAAATCAAATTCTCTTCAAAATTCTGTTTCAATTTTGCTTTTTGGCCTGAGCCGGTCAACCGACCGGTCGACCGCACTATGTCAGGTCAGAGCGGTCGACCATCCCAGTCGACCGAGGTTCTGGCAGTGTGGTGTGTATCCATGTGCACGTTTATCGGTCGACTGCCCGGTGGACCGAACCTTGTCGGCGACCGAGCGGTCGACCGAAACCTGCCTGACTGTAAGTCGTTGCTCTCTGTTTTTTTTTGGTCGACCGGGCGGTCGACCGAGAGCCGGTAACGGCTCTTTTATTTGAACTCCGATCGACCGATCGGTCGACCGAGAGAGCCGTTTGATCAGTAACGGCTATTTTTTTAAGCTGATTTTTTTTGTCTTTTTCTCTTTAAATTGTGTTTAAGTGATATTTGCTGATCTTAATATTTCCTAATTAGCCTTAAGTGAGTTTTATCTTTAAACCCTAGCCCTCTACTATAAATAGGGGTGTTTAGGGAGAGGTTCATTACAAGAAAAATTTGCAAAAGTTTCAAAAGTTTAAGGCATTCAAAAGAGCTTTGTTTCTTGATTTTTGTGCTGAATATTTCTCTCATTTTCTGAAGTGTTTTCCAAAGACTCTCTAATTTCTTTTTCTTTTCCACTTACACACAAGAGCTTCAATCCTCTCATTATTCTACAAGGATTTTTGTAAGGGAAGAGAACTTTTCGAAAGAGAGTTTGTGGTCTTTTGATCACCAAGAGAGAAATTTTACTTGAGATTGTGGAGTTGGGTACTCCGGTGTATTTGTAACATCTTTGTGAAGTTATAGTGGTTAGAAATCCTTCTGGGGAGGGCGGGGACGTAGAGCTGGGTGCTCGAACCTCGGAAAAATTCTCGGTGTTTGCGTTTGGTTTACTTGCTCTTGCTTCTTGCTTACTTTCATTGCTCCTATTACTTGCCCTTTATTTTCTTTGCAATATTCACTTGTTTTCATTCATCTTGTCAATCTAAGTCCCATACAACAAGATTGCATTGTGCACCTCCAACTCATATTCAGAGGAATTACGAGGAAGGAGTTCATAGCCCTTCACGGGGAATCCGGCTTCTAGTCTTGTTTTGGGAGATTGTTGCATCATATTTTTTTTTTAATTGTGCATTGATTAGCATTATCACCTATTCACCCCCCTCTAGGTGATTTTCACTCGCCTTGTAGGTGTTGCGGCACCGAGTGATCCAGTGGGATTGGTTTTTAGTGTAAATCCTTCAAGTGTTGAAGGCGGGGACGTAGAGCAAGTATGCTCGAACCTCGAAACAAATCTCCCGTGTTTGCGGTTGCTCTCTCTATCTCTCACTTGTTTATATCTTGCATGCTTATATTGTGTTTATCTTTATATGCTTGATATACATTGTGTGCTTTATCATTATATGCTTGGGGATTGTTTGCTAACACTAGTATTCAACCAAGAGAGCCAACGCGGCACCTCAACTCTTATTTAGAGGAATCTTGAGGAGTTAGTCCAGAGCCCTTCACAGGGAATCCGGCTACACTCTTGTGTTATACTTGGTGTTTAGTTTAATAAGTTTTTAATTCCACATTAATTGACCATTATATTAGCCATCACCTATTTACCCCCCTCTAGGTGATTACAACAATCTCCTCACTCACTACCCCCAAGCCTAACTAAAATTGAGTAGATGTCGGCCCTAGGGACATCTGGGACTCAATAGGGACTAACCTAAGGGGGAAGTTGATTAGAATTTGACTCTTACAAAATTGGTGTCAAAGGTTGGGGATTGATGAGGCAAAACCTTGATGAACAGTGGTTGGCATAATTAGGCCAGTTGCTTAGGCAGGATACTTCCTATTGATCTTACCCCTACTTGGCTGATTAACTTGTGGTCAAATTCTGCAATATATCCCCCATGGATAGTCTAACCAGTTAGAAGTCGTCTAGGTCTAAGATCTACCCTAACTTAGGCTAGTTTTTTTTTTCTTCTGTGTATTTGTCTGTTTTTCTTTGTTTGTTTTTGACATTTCTTGTGTGATATGGATTATAACTACAATTTTTCTAATTTTAATAATAATTCACATTACACCCCGACCACTTTTGACTCAGATATTACCAACCCAGTATATCATAACTTTAACCAATGTAGTGTGCTGGATTGGGCTTATCCAAATCAATATCTATCCCAGTCCCAATAATATGAACAAGAGTAGAATAATCATCACTACTCTTCACAGAGTCAATGATGATACAACTTCCCCGAGTAATATTGATAACCACCATTCCAACATTCAGCCTATAATTTTTATAGTCATGATCAACTAATAGAAGAAAAATCTGAGGTTACGAAAAGTATAGAAGCCATGATTGAGTTCCAAGAACAAAAGCTAAAAATGATGGACTCATAATCCCACAAGACTCTCAAATCCAAGATCCTTACTCCATGCTCCAAGTCCCACAACAAGAAGAAGAACTTATGGACTCAGATAGGAGTATGAAAAACCTAATTCAGTCCAAAAATAATTTTTTCCAATCTATCGATAGGCTAGAAACACAAATGAGTCATTATATCAACATAATGAAAGATAGGAATAAGGAAACTCTACCTAATACATGTTCAACCATTCTCGATTGCCCTAGCCATATTGATAGAAAAGAAGAATCTTAGCGTCTTGGAGACTTTAATCAAGACTCAATTTTATCACACAAATTTGAACTTGACCAATTCCAAATCTTAGACAAATTGGCAAGTTTTCTATTCAATGAGATTGAACTTGAATATGAATGTGACCCCGATCCCCAACCTTGTGATTCAGTTTCCATCTTCGAATCTATGTTGATTTCAATATCCTCACCCAATTTGAACCAATTTTTAGAGTCAACATTTATTCTTGTACCCATAGATTTAGAAATTAAATCACCAATTTTGAATAGTCGCATTCCATTGATGAGAAAAGAATGTGAATTTCTATTATTTGATATGGACTCAACTCTTGAATCAAAACTGACTTTTGAACCCAAAATTAATTTTTTTGAGTTAGTATTGGTTACAAAACCTATCACTCTTGAGCTCAAGTTAACCATTTCGCCTAGTCATATTCTTTTGTTGGACACAGGTATAGACCATGATGACTCCGTGATGATTTTTTAAGACTAGTCATGTAAAGGGAATAAGTTTCATGATAGAATCTTTCATGATCCTGCTCATATTGGGGACTGTAAATACGTAAATAAAAAAGAGGTCAATAAAAGTGGGTTTCGCGAACCACTATCTTGATTGGGTAGCAACGCTTGGTCCAATCCGACCACCACCGGAACCACCACCTTAAGGTAATATTTTTTTTCCCTTTCTTCTTTTTCATGTATTTATGCATCAATTCATATATTGAGGACGATGCATGAGATAGGTGTGGGAGAGGGTTCTAACATACCATAGGTTTTCTTCTTATTTAAAAAAAAAAATTAACATTTTCTTTGCCTTTAAAAACTTTTGAAAAGAGAGACAATTTTTGACATATTTTTCATAAGAAATTAAGTCAATTTTAAGGAATAGAAAAATCATAATTAGGATTTCTTATACTTGGTCAAAATAAGATTATTTGTTTGATTTCTAGGGTTAGGAAGAAAACTTATAAAAGTAATTTAGTCTTGATTTTTATCTTGATGAAATATGCAACTTTATAACACTTACATACTTAGGGTTCAAAAACAAAGATTCTTATGTCTTATTAAGAAAAAGAAAGAAAAAAAAGAAAAAATATATATATATCAAAAAAATCCTCTGATTTAGCTGGATACTTGTGCATATAATAAATAAAATCCTTAGTTTTGTAGCCTTGTTTGCTCGAGTTCATTGTCCTTGGGGTGTTTTCTCACCCGGTGCACTAAAACCGTCTGGTTTGGGTGTCACAACTAAAGGCTCGTTACATGGACAGATTAGAAAGCCTAAGAGAACTAAGAAATAATACCACCAAAAATTTAAAAATATAAAAAAATAAAGCATAAAAGTTAGAGTTAAAAAAACCCTAGTCAAAATTTCACGGTCACAAAGGTGCATATAGTTTAGGGTAAAGTAATAAACTAGATAAAAAATACATACCTTGATTGATAACAAGTTTTCGAATAGAGACTAAGTTTAGAAATGAGAAATTCAATTTTGCCATAACATATAGATTACTTGAACTCTTACAATAATACTTCAAATATATTCTCTCTTTTTAAAATGCTTTTCGAAAATGCTAACACTTTGTTTCTATTTCTTTTTGAATTTTATGGGTGTAATCAACTGAAAACCCTCACGAGAGAAAACTCGTCCTCTAGGGGTAACCTAGTGGTTTAATGATTGAGGTTTTACCTGCACACAAAAATATAAAATTTCAGAACTTAGAATAAAGAGTGCAAGTACTCAATACTGCCGCAATAGCAAGTGGCTTTGCGGGTCGTGATCCATAAGGAGAGACTAGCGATGGAAGCTTTTTTAGCAAGTTCCCTTTTAAGTTACATTCAATAGTTAAGGATCTTCTTTTAGTTCTTTAAAAGAAAAGGAAAAATATGTTAAAGTTAAGTTAGGAAGAAAGTAGAAGATTGAGAAGGTGGAGAAAATAGAAAATGAATATATATAAAGAAATTGAAAAGCGTGAAAAAAGAGTTGGGTGTTGATGGTGTTGGTGATCTACACTAAAGAATTAAAAGAGAGAAAACTAAAAGAAGTACTTACCTTCTCTGACCAAATGCTTACCTTGAATCTGTGGCGACGATATTACCTTGATGTGGAGGCAATCAGCACATAGCCCATATGATTTGATTCCTGTCTCTTCCACATTACATCATCAAAATGATACAAGTATGAAATGATACTGACTGAGACTAAGATCCATCGTCATGAGCTATCGATGGCACTCGCAAAAGCAAGGCTCTTTCGATGCTATAAAACTCACTTGGATAGTAATTGGTACCAAAAGAAGAGAAGTAGAAAAGAAAAAGAAGAACACAAAAATAATGAAGAACATAAAAAAATGTACTTTAGATTCATTGTGGTAACAATAAGAGGAGAAGAACAACTTATACCGGTGTCACTCTCAGTACAAGCTTCACTCTCATTCTTCTATGAAACTCTGATCTCCTCTGAACTACATAAATAAAACTGAAAACCACATAAAAAAAGAAAAAACCTACACTAAAAAGAATGAAAACTAGCCTAAAAATTATCTCTACATGGTCGCTCCCTCTGGTCTCTGAAAAGCCCAGCATTTATAGGCAAAACCTAACAGGGAGAAGCGTATGAAGATAAGGTGAACAAATGCTCCGCAACGGAGTCAACAAATCCGCGAAAATGTGGTCAAAGCCGCATTTTCACGGCCTGGTATGGCCAGGTGGCCACACCCGGGGGGTACAGCTCCTAGTTTTGTGATTTGATTTTATCTGGTTCTGGAATTTCTGTTTCAGCTCCTAAATTTAATGAAACTGCCTTTGATCTTTGGCTTTAACCAATTAATTTTGAAAACTTTGTTTTAACCAGTTTTTAACTTCCCAGATTTGCCATGATCTATCCTGATTTTTTGATTTTAAATTAATTCTGAATTAAATCAGAATTTTGATGGGCTTTTGGGTTCGTTTTTCTTTCCTTTCCTTTAGAAATAGGCCTACATATAAATTAGATAATAATTAGGATTAAAGCAGAGTTTATTACATAATAAGTATTAGAATGTGACAATGAATGTGTAATATCAGCGATCGATCATACCCCATACCTATCTTTTGCTCGTCCTCGAGCAAAACAACAAAAACTAAACCAAAAATTATTAGACCACTTTCGCAGGTCACGTGATTGCACTGAGCATGTGCAACAAGCTGTTAAACCTCTAGGTTTTCCCTAGAGAACGAGTTTTATCTCATGAAGGTTTTCATTGGATTGCACCCACAAATTTCATAAAGAAAGAGAAAAATATTAGTATTTTGAAAATACATTTTGAAAGAGAAAAATATTTAAAATATTATTGTAAAATTTAAGTAATCTTTAAGTTATACGAAGATCAAATTTTTCACTCCTAAACTTAATCTCTATTCAAAAATTTGTTACCACTTAAAGTAAGGAGTCAAATTGTACTTCTCATCTAGTCTATTATTTTACCCTAAGTAATATGCACCTTCGTGATCGTGAAATTTTGACTAAGGGTTCTTTAATTCTAACTCTTATGTCTTATTTATTTATTTATTTATTTTTGGTGATATTATTCATTAGTTCTATTAGGCTGTCTAATCTGTCCATGTAACAAGCATTTAATCGGTGACACCCAAACCAAATGGCCTTAGGGCACTGGTGAGAAGACCCAAGGACTTAAGGACTCAAACAAAATAAGGCCACAAAACTAAGGATTTTATTATATGAACCGCCTTTAGGCGTGAATATTTATGCGTTATGAGGCACAAATACCCAGCTTAATCAGAGGATTTATATTTATATATATTCTTTTTTCTTTTTCTTTTTTTTAAATAAGGCATAAGAATCTTTATTTTGAACCCTAAGTGTGTAAGTGCATAAAGCATGCATATATTATCAAGGTAAAGATCAAGATTAAATTATTTTCACAAATTTTCTTCCTAACCTTAGAAATCAAACAAATAATCTTATTTTGACCAAGTATAAGAAATCCTAATTATGATTCTCCTATTCCTTAAAATTGACTTAATTTCTTACAAAAAATATGTCAAAATATTGTTTCTATTTTCAAAAAGTTTTTAAAAGTAAAGAAAATGTTAATGATAAATTTTTTTTAATAATGAAAAGAAAATATAAGTTTTGTTAAAACCCTCCCCCATACCTAACTCATGCATTGTCCTCAATATATGAATTAATGCATAGATGCATGAAAAAGAAGAAAGGGAAGGAAAATATTACCTTAAGGTAGTGGTTCTGGTGGTGGTCTGATTGGTCCACGAAATGCAGCCCAATCTAATTTGCGTAGAGTTCGGAGGAACCCACCAGAAGCCTCTCTAATATAACCCACTAAAATGATGTATATATGAATAATTTTTATTAAGAATTTTATCCCACCTAATTTCTAAATTTTCAAACTAATTTCAAAGTCATTATTATCAATACCTCTGTCCCAAAATGGAGTGTGAAAAGATGGAATGATTGATCTGGAATCAGGAAGAGCATGAACTGCAATCGACTCAAGAAAATGACTGAAGTCAAGTAAAGGTTCAAGAGTCAAAATTTGTTCAGGATATGGGTCTAAATCAAGAAGATGAAACTCAAATTCATATTCACTTCCCCACAATGGAATGTGACTTTCTAAGATTGGTGAGTTAAGCTCAAGAATAACAGGTATGAGAATCAAAACTGACTCTAAAATATTGCTCAAATCAGGTAGCAAAATAGGAGTCAATATTGATTCAGAAATTTGAACTAGATCACAAATTTGAGACTTAAGGTCGCATTCCTCATTAAGTTCAATTTCATAAAACTGAGAATTTGCATTGTCAATAGAACTTTCAAAAGTATGAAATTGGTCAAGCTCAATATGATGATCATAAAAGATTAGTGATTCAATTTCCAGATAGACAGGCACAGGATCCAATGTGGACTCTAGAGAAGAATGAAATTAGGTGAAGACAGTGGAGTCATTATTGAATCAGTAAGTAGAATTTAATTATCAAGTTGAGGTTCATGATCATATTCATTCTCAAGTTCAATTTCAGGAAAGGGATAACTTGCCAAAAATCAATGTGATTTTCAAAATTTAGAGTTTGGGTATGTTCAAATGGGGTGTGCTGAAATGAAATCTTGTATTCCAAAACAACATGATTCTTGGCTCTAACAGAATGGTTAGCGACATTAGGAATGGTCAAAGGGTGAGAATGGAGAGTTTTGACCATTATATCTATGTCATGATTATGAGTGATTTTAGCCTGAGTCATGACTTCAAGCAACTTTTCATAGTCAATTGGTTCATCATTTTGTTGCGATTGGACTTGAAAAGATGAAGTTTTATTTTGGAATTTGTGATGAAATCGTGAGTCCATCAAATTTTTTTATTGTTGCTCGGACTCACGCATACTCATTTCCAAGATTGATGGTTTTCTATTTTGAACTGGTGGAACTGAGTATGAATTTTGAAAATATTGTGGAATTAGGGAGGCCTGAAATTATCGTTCGGACTTCTGCATGGCTTCTATACACTTTTCTAGCTCGGATTTTTTTTAATAGGTTGGTCTAGAAAAGGAGTATAGGAAGCAAAATTGGGGAATAAATATTGTGAAAATTGTGAACAAGGTGGATAAGGACGATAAGTTGGTTGAAAATTGGACTCGGGGGAGGTGAATCCCCATTGACTCTATGAAGAGTTGGATTTTTTGAAAATTATGGTTATAAGATTGGGGACATGGGTTGTATTGATTCAGATATGTCCAACCCAGTATATTTGGTTGGTTTATATTGTAAAAAAATTGGTTGGAATTATCCGAGTCAAATGGGGTGAAATAGGGTTTACCATTAAAATTGAAAAAAATTATTATTATAAGCTATATCACACAAGAAATGTCAAACACAAATAAAGAAAAATAAACAAATAAGCAAACAAATAAAAAGAAAAAGATCTAACCTAATTTAGGGTAGACCTAAACGACTCCTAACTGGTTAAATTGTCCACGGGGAAAATATTGCAGAATCTGACCGCAAGTTAATCGGTCAGGTAGGGGCAAGATCGGTGGGAGGTATCCGTGCCTAAGCAACAGGCCTAATTATACTAAACCACCTGCCTTCGGGGTTTCACCCCTCAATCCCTAACCTTAGACACCGATTTTGTAAGAGTCAAATTCAAATCAACTTTCCCCTTAGGTCAATCTCCGATATGAGTTTGAGATGTCCCTGGGCCAACGCCTACTCAGTTTTAGTTAGGCTGGTTAATGAGTGAGGAGATGATTTGTGGGTTAAGATAGGGTAATGACTTTCCCACCTTATCTTATTTATAGGATAAGCCCTTAAGATTGATTATGTAAAGTGTGCAAGATATAAAAAAGTAACATTCACAAGCAAATATCACCCAAGAATGTTTCCTAAACTATATGCGATGCATATGTACCTTTTGCTCCAGCACTCTTTAACAGTAATGTAAAATATAAACGAATTAGAACGTGCCTAAATGCAAAGTCTAAATTGTTTTTAGCATTTAACAAACATCATTTTACTGTTGAGGTCAGAGAGTATATACAGTAAGACAAATAAGGAAATAAATGCTACAGAATTTTAGCTTTGTAATTCAGCCAACTAACAAAAATACAGGTTAGTAGTTCACTCAGATTGCCACTGGAATGTAGCAAATCTGAGGGCTTTTGGATTGTGCTTTCTAGAGCAGAGTTCAGGGCTACTTATATGTCCACTGTAGCAAAAATTTTCTTATTGTTAAACCTGTACACCAACAACAAAGAAGAGAGTTAACCAAAAATGTAAACTTAAACAGAGAATAACCTACCGTGCCTCCCCAACAACGACGCCAAAATTTGATTGAGGTTTTACCTGCATATAAAAATACAGAATTTCAGAACTTAGAATAAAGAGTGCAAGTAGTTAATACTACCGCAATAGCAAGTGGCTATGCGGGTCGTGACCCACAAGGAGGGACTAGCAATAGAGCTTTTTTAACAAGTTCTATTTTAAGTTACTTTCAATAGTTAAAGATCTTCTTTTAGTCTTTAAAAGAAACGAAAAAATAAGTTAAAGTTAAGTTAGGAAGAAAGTGGTAGATTAATAAGGTGGAAAAAATAGAAAATGGATATATATAAAGAAATTGAAAAAAATGATAAAAGAGTTGGGTGTTGATGGTGTTGGTGATCTAAACTGAAGAATTAAAAGAAAGAAAACTAAAAGAAGTACTTATCTTCTCTGGCCAAATACTTACCTTGAATCTGTGGCGACGATGTTACCTTGAAGTGGAGGCAATCAGTGCATAACCCATAAGAGTTGATTCCCGTCACTTCCACATTACATCGTCAAGATGATACAAGTATGAAATGATACAGACTGAGACTAAGATCCATTGTCATGAGATATTGGTGGCACTCGCAAAGGCAAGGCTCTTTCGATACTATAAGACTCACTTGAATAGTAATTGGTACCAGAAGAAGGAAAGTAGAAAAGAAGAAGATGAACACAAAAACAACGAAGAACTAAAAAAATGTACTTTAGATTCAATGTGGTAACAATAAGAGAAGAGAAGAATAACTTACGCCGGTGTTACTCTCAGTACAAGTTTCACTCTCATTCTCTTTTGAAACTCTGATCTCCTCTGAGTTACATAAATAAAACTAAAAATTACATTAAAAGAAAAATAAAAAGTACACTAAAAAGAATGAAAAACTGGCCTAAAATCTATCTCTACATGGTCACTCCCTTTGGTCTCTAAAAAACCCAGTAATTATAGGCAAAACCCAATAGGGAGAAGCATATGAAGATAGGGGGAGCAAACCCTCCCCCAACGGAGTCAACAAAGTTGCGAAAATACGGCCAAAGTCACGCTTTCGCGGCCTGGGTGTTGATTGAACTTGAACCTGCATGAAAATACAGAATTTCAGATCTTAAAATGTAAAGTGCAAGTTACTCAATTCTACCGTGTATCAAGTGGCTACGCGGGTCGTGATCCACAAGGAGGGATTAGCGATGGAAGCTTTTAGTAAGTTCTCTTTTAAGCTATAATTAATGGTTAAAATTCTTCTTTTAGCTCTTAAAAAGAAAAGTAAAAAGGAGTTATAAATAAGTTATGAAGAAAGTGATAGATAGAGAAGATGGTGAAAAATAGAAAATAGACATCTACAAAGAAATCGAAATTAGTGATGAAAGAGTTGGGTGTTGCTGGTGATCTAAACTAAAGAAATAAAAGAAAAAAAAGAAAAGATTTAAGAAATACTTACCTCCTCTGGTTGATGACTTACCTAGAACCCTTGCATGTTCTACCTTGCTTCAGAGGCGTTCAACGTATTAAACATAAGATCAAGCTCAGTTCCCATTCGCATTACATCATCAAGACGAACAAGAATGAAATGATACGGAATCTTGAGGGAGATCATCATCATGTAATATCGTTGGCACTCACACAAATATGACTATACTGATGCTTCTAGATTCACTTGAATGCTCATCATAACCGAAATAGGAGAAGTAGAAAGAAGAGAAAGAAAACAAAAGTAAAGAAAAAAATATAAAAAAAAGATTTCCTTTTATTGCTTGCAAAAACGATGGAAGAAAGGAGGAGGTATATCAGTGTCACTCTCAACATAAGCCTCTCTCTCTCTTACTTACATGAATCTCAGTCTAAACTATACTTACAAAGAAGGAAAATTACATTAAAAAAAAAACCTACACTAAAAAGAATGAAAACGTGAACTAAATTCTATTTCTACATGGTCGTCCTCTATAAGCTCTGAAAAACCCTATATTTATAGGAAAAAACCCACGTAGGAGAGCGTATGAAGATAGGGGGAGCAAACCTCCCCCAACTGATGTAAAAAGGCCGCGAAAATGCGGCTAGGGCCGCGTTGTGGTTAGTAGCCACACCTAAGTGGTGGAGCTTTCTGGTTTGGTGATTCGCCCATATCTTCTACTGGTTTTCTCGTTTCAGCTCCAGAATTTGACGAAATTGCCTTTGATTATTGACTTCAACCACTTGATTTGGAAAGATTCATTTTAACCAGTTTTCAATCTCTCTAATTTGCCAAGATCTGCCCTGATTTCTTGATTTCGAATTTATTCTGAATTAAATTAGAATTTGATGGGCTTTTGGGCTTTTTTCTCTTTTCTTTCTTTTAGCAATGAGCCTGCAAGTAAATTAAACATTAATTAGGAAAAGGTAGAGTTTATTCTATAATAAGTATGAGAATATGATAATGAATGTGCAATATTAGCGATCGATCACACCCCCATACCTATCTTTTGCTCTTCCTCGAGCAAAACAACTAAACAAAAAATTATTAGACCACTTTTGCAAGTCACGCGATTACACTGAGCATGTGCAACAAGCCGTTAAACCTATAGGTTACCCCTAGAGGACGAGTTTTGTCTCGTGAGGGTTTTCATTGGATTACACCCACAAAATCCGTAAAGAAAAAAATGTTAGTGTTTTAAAACACATTTTGAAAGAAAAATATTTGAATTATTATTGTAAGTTTTAAGTAATCTATAAGTTATAGGAAAATCGAATTTTTCATTCCTAAACTTAGTCTCTATTCAAAAATTTATTATCGATCAAAGTAAGGAGTCAAATTGTACTTCTCATCTAGTCTATTTCTTTACCCTAAGTCATATGCACCCTGTGAGCGTGAAAATTTTGACTAAGGGTTCTTTAACTCTAACTCTTATGCCTTATTCATTTATATATATATATATATATATATATATATATATATATATATATATATATATATATATATATATATATATATATATATGGTGGTATTATTCCTTAGTTCTATTAGGCTTTCTAATCTGCCCATGTAACGAATCTTTAATCGATGACTCCCAAACCTAACAGTCTTAATGCACCGGGTGAGAAAACACCCCAACAACTTAAGGACTCGAGCAAACAAGGCCACAAAACTAAAGATTTTATTATATGAACCACTTTTAGGTGTGAATACTGATAGGTAGTAAAAAGTGCATATTTTTCAATACATTTACTATCACATTTTCATATTTATTCCTATAATTTTGCACATTTACTAATGTTTTATTATTTATTGTGTGCAGGCCTTGAGTAAATAAAAAATAAAGAATAAAGCCCAAAAGAAGCCCAAAAGCCCATGTACAAGCCCAAGTGAAAAATTGCAATTATCAAATGTAAAAGTTGCAATTACTAAGGGCAATAGTTGCAAATATTAAAAGAAGAGGGAAGGATTGACTTCTATTCAACCCTAAATGCTTGCAGGATGAGGATAAAAGCCAAAGAAGGAGAGTACAAAGATAACAAATTCGTTGTTAAAAGATATTAGAAGATTTGGATTTAGGGTAACTTGCTTCCCAAGTTATCCTGAAATCTCAAAATAAAGAGTCAGGATACATCTTCCAGAAGGATAAACCCAGATGGATGGACCAGAGGAGGCCACGCGCGAAAGCGCGTGGCCATCAGCCACTACTTGGCCGCGAAAACGCGGCCAAAGCCGCGTTTCCGCGGCAATATAGATAAGTCCGGGTAACAGTTTTCGTGGAGGAGTCGTATTGGGACTCTACCTCCTTCTGCACCTATAAATACCCCTACAGAGCAACAGAGAAGGGCGTCCAGCGTAGTACAGGGCCAAATCTAGGGTTTTTAGGCTAGTTTGTAGTTAGGTTTTTATTTTTCTTTTGTAATTTTTATTTTTTATGTAAGTAAGAGAGAGGCCTATGTTGAGAGTGACACCGATGTACCCTCCTCTTCTCTTCCATTGTTTCAAGCAATAAAGGTAAATATTTTGAAAATCACCTAGAGGGGGGGGTGAATAGGTGATAATGCTAATCAATGCACAAATTAAAAATTATGGAGCAACAATCTCACAAAGCAAGTGAATATAGCAATGAATGTAGAGAGCAAGTAATAAGAGCAATGAAAATAGAGCAAGAAATAAGAGCAAGTAAACCAAACGCAAACACCGAGATTTGTTATCGAGGTTCGAGCACCCAGCTCTACTTCCCCGCCTTCCCTAGAAGGATTCCAACCACTTCCACTATCACAAAGATGTCACAAATACACCGGAGTACCCAACTCCACAATCTCAAGTACAAGCAATCTCTGAGTAGTCAAAAGACCACAAACTCTCTCTTGCAAAATTCTCTTCCCTTACAAAGGTCCTTAGAGAAATAATGAGTAGGAATGAAGCTCTTGTGTGTAAGGAGAAAAGAAAATGAAATCAGAGAATTCTTGAAAGCACTTCAGAAAATGAGAGAGAATTTCAGCACAAAAACCAAGAAACCAAGTCTTTTTGAAAGCCTTAAACTTTTGGAAATTTTGATAATTTTTCTAGTTACCAACCTCTCCCTAAACACCCCTATTTATAGGAGAGGGCTAGGGTTAGGAGATAAAACATATTTAAGGCTAATCAGAAAGTATTAGAACCAAAACATGTCACTTAAACATGATTAAGTGAGAAAAGGACAAAAATAAACCAGCTCAGAAAACTAGCCTTACTGTTCAAACGGCTAGCACGGTCGACCGGCCCGGTCGACCGCTAGTTCAAAGAAAATAGCCGTTGCAGGCTACGGTCGACCGGCCCGGTCGACCCAAACAAACAGAGAGCTCTGCTCTCAGACCGGTCGACCGGGACGGTCGACCGTCCAAAGACTTCCAAACGTGCACATATTTGTGCACGTCGGTTGACCGACCCGGTCGACCGACTTCTAGCCAAGTCGACTTGTCAGAAGACTTAGTCGACTGGATGAAGTCTGGAATGGACAGAAAAATAGTTTTAAAAATATTTTGAAAAATCTTTTAACACTCCTAAAATCACCAAAAATAGTTTTATCATTTTGCATTGATATATAAACATGTGGTAAAAAGTTTAGCTCAAATATCAATCAATATGAACTATTTTTGTCTCTTATCATTTTTACCAAAAACCAAAAACTGTATTTTCTAAAACTTGGATTTTGAATGAAAAATACGTTTTGTCCAAAACTCTTCTAAATATAAAACATGATATTTAAACATTTTGAAGCATAATCCTATATTCATGAAACATATGTACATCAATGTTTTTGTCATAAATTCCAATACCAAAATAAGTTTTGATAAAACACAAAACTTAAAACACATGATTATGTATATCAAAATAAGTTTGTAGGTTGAAGATTGTATACAAACTATTTATGTTAGGAAACAAGATGTGCGCAAAAACGTGTGTGATAGAGCTTCAAACCTATTCACTATTCTTTAACAAAATTCTAAACTAAAAGTAAATCTAATAAATTATCTTGAGCAATCTTGAAGTCTTGAGCCATGCGATGCCTTGCTAGAGCCTTCTCTTCTATGTTCCTTCCTTGATGTGCAAAAAGCCTTATTTGCTTCATGAACCTAGAAATTCTTGCAATAGCTAAGCAATGGCCTTCAAATATGGTACTAACCTGAAACTTATCTAAACAAACTAATTAGTACCAAATAGCACTTATTTGTTTTGTTATCATCAAAACTCTAAACAATTGGAGAGTGTAACCTTTTGGGCCAACAAACTCCCCCTTTTTAATGATGACAAAACAAATAGGCTCAAAACAAAAGTATAGGGGAGGAGAAAGTTCCCCCTCAAATTATGCTATATTAAACAAAGAAAAACCATGTAATTTGTAATTTGCAAGTAAACCTCATGAAACCAAAAACCAAAAATACTTGCAAAACACTTAAAAACACTTGCAAAACACTTAAACTCAAATTACAAGAATTCATGAAAACACATCAAAATCTCAAAATATATATAAACTCATATGGAACCAAAACCATATGAGCTCATATTTCCATACATAAACTCATTCTCCTCCTTTTTGTCATACATCAAAAAGGGTTAATAAAACATTTTATTTAATAACACAAACATTAAGTTCATCACAAATGAATGAAAATCTAGCAAAATCAAGTGGTTTAGTGAAAATATCGGCAAGTTGCAAATCCGTAGAAACATAATCAATATCTATATTTCCTTTCTCAAAATGATCTCTAAGAAAGTGATATCTAATCTCAATGTGTTTGGTCTCACTATGTTAATTTGCATTCTTTGTCATATGTATAGTACTAGTATTATCACAAAATATTTTTATATGGTTATAATGCAAATCATAATCAAGGAGAGTATGTTTCATCCAAAGGACTTGTGCACAACAAGCCCCCGCGGCAACATACTCCGCCTCGGCGGTTGAGAGAGCTACGGAATTTTGTTTCGTAGAGGACCATGAAACAAGACAATTACCAAGAAATTGACATGTCCCACTAGTACTCTTTCTATCTACTCTACAACCCGCATAGTCGGCATCCGAATAACTCGTCATTGAGAAATCTCCGGTTTTCGGATACCATAGACCCATTCCAATCGTTCCCTTAATATAACGAATAATGCGTTTTACCGCAATAAGATGGGACTCTTTGGGACACGATTGAAATCTAGCACAAAGACACACACTAAACATGATATCCGGCCTACTTGCCGTCAAATATAAAAGACTACCTATCATGCTTCTATACAATTTAATATCAACATTTTTACCTTGGTCATCCTTATCAAGCTTGGTGGTAGTTGCCATGGGAGTGTTGCAAACCTTTGAGTCTTCAAGTCCAAACTTCTTTACGAGTTCCTTTGCGTATTTGGCTTGACATATGAAGTTCCCATCTTGCAATTGCTTGATTTGGAGTCCAAGAAAGAAATTAAGCTCACCCATTGAAGACATTTCAAATTCATATTGCATAATCTTTTCAAATTCCTTGCATAAAAACTCATTAGTAGAACCAAAAATTATATCATCAACATAAATTTGCACAATTAAAATATCATTATCGACATGCTTAGTGAATAGTGTTGTATCTACTTTGCCTTTAATAAAATCATTTGAAATGAGAAAACTAGAAAGCCTTTCATACCAAGCTCTTGGAGCTTGTTTCAATCCATACAAAGCTTTATCAAGTTTAAAAACAAAATCGGGATGAACATGATCAACAAATCCGTGAGGTTGAGCAACATAAACTTCTTCATTTATGAAACCATTCAAAAATACACTTTTCACATCCATTTGAAAAAGTTTAAAATTTTTGAAAGATGCAAAAGCTAGTGTCATCCGTATGGCTTCAAGCCGTGCTACGGGTGCAAAGGTCTCCTCAAAGTCAATTCCCTCAACTTGAGTGTAACCTTGAGCCACTAACCTAGCCTTATTCCTAATCACATTTCCAGACTCATCCATCTTGTTTCTAAAGATCCATTTAGTACCAATTATTGGTCTATCGTGGGGCCTAGGAACAAGGTGCCAAATTTGGTTGCGCTCAAATTGATTGAGTTCCTCTTGCATGGCTAGCAACCAATATGAGTCTGCCTCGGCTTCGAGGATGCTTTTGGGTTCAAAATGAGAAATGAAAGCAAAATTACCACATAGGTCATGGAGTTTGGAGCGAGTTGTTACCCCTTTAGATGCATCACCTAAGATGAACTCTTTGGGATGATTTGTGGCATATCTCCAAGCTTTAGGAAGCGGTTGAGAGCTTTCCTCTTTATCCTCTTGAACGTCACCAAATTGTTCTTACTTATCATCTTGAGCGGGTGAGTCCTTCAAGGATAGTCTCTCCATGTCTTCACCTAATGGTTCAATCTCTACAACATTCTCAACAAACACATTAGATTCTTCAAATTTAACATGCATGGATTCTTCGATGGTAAGTGAAGATCTATTGAATACTCTATAAGCTTTACTAGTTGTAGAATAACCAACAAAGATTGCTTCATAAGCCTTAGCATCAAATTTACCCAAGTTGTCTTTAGTGTTCAAAACAAAACACTTGCTTCCAAAAACTTTGAAATATGAAACATTAGGTTTTCTAGAATGATACATTTCAAAAGATATTTTGAAAGAATTTTTATATAAATAAATACGATTTGATATATAGCATGCGGTGTTTACGGCCTCGGCCCATAGATAATGAGGGAGGTCATACTCACTTATCATTGTCCTAGCCATCTCTTGAAGTGTTCTATTTTTCCTTTCTACAACTCCATTTTGTTGTGGAGTTCTAGGACAAGACATTTCATGCTTAATTCCCTTTTCATCACAATAAGTCATGAAGAGTTGGTTAACAAACTCGCCACCTCTATCACTCCTTATTCTCAAAATCGGAAAACCTTTTTCTTTTTCAACCCTTTTTCGAAAAATTTTGAAATGAGAAAAAGTTTGATCTTTGTGTTCCAAGAAGAAAACCCAAGTGAAACGGGAAAAATCATCAACTAAAACAAATGCAAATCTACTACCATTTAAGCTCTTAGTTTTAGTAGGTCCAAAAAGATCCATATGAATTAATTCTAAAGGCCTAGTTGACATGATATCCTTGATTGGTTTGAAGGAAGACTTGGTTTGTTTCCCAAGTTGGCACGCACCACAAATGCGGTCTTTCTCAAACTTCAAGTAAGGTATACCCTTCACTAAATCCTTAGAATTAATCCTAGAAAGATTGTCAAAAGATGCATGTCCTAATCTTCTATGCCAAAGCCAAGAATTTTCATCAAAATCATTTAAGCATTTAGTAGAACATTCCACATTAAGCATGTCAATAATATAAACATTATCATCACGAAAACCGGTAAGAATACAATCATTAGATTTAATATCAAAAATCTTGCAAGAAGTATCATCAAAAACAACTTTAAGTCCACGATCACAAAATTGACTAATACTAAGCAAATTATGTTTCAAACCATCAACAAGTACAACATTTTCTATAATGGGAGATGCACCAATTTGAATGTTACCTATACCGATGATAGTGCCTTTGGAGTCATCCCCGAAGGTGACGGAGCCACCTTCCTCGTACCTTGATAGGGTTGTAAAATTATTGATATCCCACGTCATCTTGAACAACCGCTATCAATGTACCACCGCTCCCTACGTCTTGGAGCCTTGGTGTGTACCTACATCAAATAATTTAGGACTTTATTTTGGTACCCACATTTTCTTGGGTCCTAGAGGGTTAGTTTCATTAACCCAAACAAGATTATTTGATCTATTAACTTGGTCATAGCAAAATTTAGCTAAGTGTCCATTCTTACCACAATATGTGCATCTATATACTCTACCATATTTAAAAGCATAGTGAGTGTGCGATTTGTGAGCATGAGAGTTGTGAGCATGAAAAGATTTAGCATGAGAAGTGTTATGTGTAGTGTGAGCATGTGAATTTTTAGCATGAGAGGTGTGCTTTTTGGAAAACTTTTCTTCAAGTTTCTTAGTGTTAAAAGCACAATCTTTCAAAAATTTTTCAAAATCAACCATTTTAGATTTTAGAGAGGAAATTTCTTTTTCATCAACAATAGGAGATTTTCCTTTACAAGAAACCTTGTAGGCATTAAACTCATTTTGAATAGAAATAAGATTAGAAGAAATATCATCCTTTTCTTTAGAAACCATAGCAAGTTGATTTTTGAGAAAAGCAACTTCTTTTTGCAATTTAAGACATTCAATCTTCTTATTATCATAAGTTTCAGAAAGTTCAACAAAGGCATGAACAAGAACTTCCTTACTTAATTCATCATCTTCATCATCAAGAGGTTGAGGGGTTACCTTTGGTGTGTTTGCCATGAAACACATATTTGCTACATCCGCCTCTTCCTCGGACTTGCTTTCCGAATCCCAAGTTGCCTTGTACGCTTTCTTTTCTTCCGATTTCTTTGGCTTGAAGGAGGAGGTCATCTTCTTCTTGAACTCCAGGCAATCCGCCATGATGTGTCCGGGCTTTCGGCAATTGTAGCATATAATTCTCCTTTCCTCTTTGCCTTCAAATTTCCTTCGGAAGTTGAGCTTGTTCCTCCGGTACATTCTCTTCACATTGCGAACAAATAGTGATAGCTCCTCATCTTCTTCTTCATCTTCTTCATCGTCTTCAAGAGTGGATGAAGACTTGAAGGCCAAGGATTTCTTCTTTAGTGGAGCGGCCTCTTCTCTTGCTTTCTTTTCCATCTCATTGGTCTTTAAGTTCCCAATGAGACTAATGAGGTCCATCTCGTCCTTGTCGTTTAATTCCTTCAAGGTGGTGGCCTTTATCTCCCATGATGTAAGAAGAGCCCGAATCACTTTCCGCACCATTTGATCATTGGAAATCTCATCACCTAAAGAAGAAAGACCATTGGTGATTTTAGTAAATCGAGTAATCATACAATCAATAGATTCATCATCAATCATTTTAAAGGTCTCATATTGGGACCTCAAGAGATCTATCTTAGCTCTCTTGACTTGTTAAGTCCCTTCGTGTGTGACCAATAAGTGTTGCCAAATCTCATAGGAGGATTGGCAACGAATTACCCGTGTAAGGTCATCCTCATTCAAGGCGGTTAAGAGGGAATTTTGGGCCTTGGAGTTAGCCTCATATTCTCTAAAGTTGAAGTCGGTCCATGTGCTCTCATCACTATCGGGTGCAACATAGGGTTTGGTCAATGATTTAGCCACTAAGCTACCTAAGGATTGCAAATAGATAGTCATCCTAACCTTCCAAATAGGGAAGTTGAGTCCATCAAATTTAGGAGGGGTTTTGATGTTATCGGCCATGTTTACTAGTGATGACAAATGAAATGCAAATGTTGATTAGCAAATTTTAAGGATCTCTCTATGGATGTTAAGCCAAAACCTAGAGTCCAAGCTCTGATACCAATTGAAAATCACCTAGAGGGGGGGTGAATAGGTGATAATGCTAATCAATGCACAAATTAAAAATTATGGAGCAACAATCTCACAAAGCAAGTGAATATAGCAATGAATGTAGAGAGCAAGTAATAAGAGCAATGAAAATAGAGCAAGAAATAAGAGCAAGTAAACCAAACGTAAACACCGAGATTTGTTATCGAGGTTCGAGCACCCAGCTCTACTTCCCCGCCTTCCCCAGAAGGATTCCAACCACTTCCACTATCACAAAGATGTCACAAATACACCGGAGTACCCAACTCCACAATCTCAAGTACAAGCAATCTCTGAGTAGTCAAAAGACCACAAACTCTCTCTTGTAAAATTCTCTTCCCTTACAAAGGTCCTTAGAGAAATAATGAGTAGGAATGAAGCTCTTGTGTGTAAGGAGAAAAGAAAATGAAATCAGAGAATTCTTGAAAGCACTTCAGAAAATGAGAGAGAATTTCAGCACAAAAACCAAGAAACCAAGTCTTTTTGAAAGCCTTAAACTTTTGGAAATTTTGATAATTTTTCTAGTTACCAACCTCTCCCTAAACACCCCTATTTATAGGAGAGGGCTAGGGTTAGGAGATAAAACATATTTAAGGCTAATCAGAAAGTATTAGAACTAAACATGTCACTTAAACATGATTAAGTGAGAAAAGGACAAAAATAAACCAGCTCAGAAAACTAGCCGTTACTGTTCAAACGGCTAGCACGGTCGACCGCCCGCTAGTTCAAAGAAAATAGCTGTTGCAGGCTTCGGTCGACCGGCCTGGTCGACCCAAACAAACAGAGAGCTCTGCTCTCAGACCGGTCGACCGGGACGGTCGACCGTCCAAAGACTTCCAAACGTGCACAGATTTGTGCACGTCGGTCGACCGACCCGGTCGACCGACTTCTAGCCAAGTCGACTTGTCAGAAGACTTAGTCGACTGGATGAAGTCTGGAATGGACAGAAAAATAGTTTTAAAAATATTTTGAAAAATCTTTTAACACTCCTAAAAATCACCAAAAATAGTTTTATCATTTTGCATTGATATATAAACATGTGGTAAAAAGTTTAGCTCAAATATCAATCAATATGAACTATTTTGTCTCTTATCATTTTTACCAAAAACTAAAAACTGTATTTTCTAAAACTTGGATTTTGAATGAAAAATACGTTTTGTCCAAAACTCTTCTACATACAAAAACATGATATTTAAATATTTTGAAGCATAATCCTATATTCATGAAACATATGTACATCAAAGTTTTTGTCATAAATTCCAATACCAAAATAAGTTTTGATAAAACACAAAACTTAAAACACATGATTATGTATATCAAAATAAGTTTGTAGGTTGAAGATTGTATACTAACTATTTATGTTAGGAAACAAGATGTGCGCAAAAACGTGTGTGATAGAGCTTCAAACCTATTCACTATTCTTTAACAAAATTCTAAACTAAAAGCAAATCTAATAAATTATCTTGAGCAATCTTGAAGTCTTGAGCCATGCGATGCCTTGCTAGAGCCTTCTCTTCTATGTTCCTTCCTTGATGTGCAAAAAGCCTTATTTGCTTCATGAACCTAGAAATTCTTGCAATAGCTAAGCAATGGCCTTCAAATATGGTACTAACCTGAAACTTATCTAAACAAACTAATTAGTACCAAATAGCACTTATTTGTTTTGTTATCATCAAAACTTTAAACAATTGGAGAGTGTAACCTTTTGGGCCAACATATTTTTCTTTATGTTCATCGCTTTACTTTCCTTTTCTTTTTCTTTCCTTTTCTACTTTACGTCTGTTGGTTTTTGGTGAGAATGCAAGTGAATTCCGAAGCACAAGTATAACAAGTCTTTGTGAGTGCCAACGATACTTCATGGAGATGTTCTCCTCCTCAAGGTCCGTATCACTTCATTCTTGCCCAGCTTGATGATATAATCCGAATAGGGAACTGAGCTCGATCCTATGACTTATGCGTTGAACGCCTCCGAAGTAAGGTAGAACATGTAAGGTTTTCAGGTAATTCATCAAGCAAACTAAGGTAAGTATTTCTTTAATTTTTCTTTCTTTTCTTTTATTTCTGTAGATTAAGTCACCAACACCTCATCTTCCAACTCTTTCTTTCCCAACTCATTGTAAATATCGCTTCTATTCCTGACCTGACTTTAACTATTATTTTCTTATTTTCCTTTTAATAACTAAAAGAAGAACTTTTTAGAGAACTTGCTAAAAAAGCTTCCATCGCTAGTCCCTCCCTGAGGATCACGACCCGCATAGCCATTGCTACAGTGGATAGAATTGAGCACCTTGCACATCTTTATTTCTAAATCTAAAATTCTATATTCTTGTGTGCAGGTAAAAACTCAATCAAAATTTTGGCGCCGTTGCCGGGGAGGGACGGTAAGTATTCTCTAAAAAAAAATAAATAAATAACTAATTCTTTTATTCTTTCTGTTTGCAGGTTTGGAGAACAGGAAACATAACAGCAGAAAAGGACATATAGCAACTCTGTGCCTCTGCCCTCGCAGGCAGAGCAGCAGAGCCTACTACAGTGCCGCGCAAACGCGGCAATAGCCGCGTTTCCGCCAGGTTGCTGCAAATTGAAATATTTGTCTACTTCTCTGTTAAATTTTCTCTGTGATCACCCTGCACACTGCTAATTAATTAACAGTAACCCATTTGTTGAAAAAAAATAAAAAAAAATAGACTCTTGCTTATAGGAACGTGTCTATTTAATCTTTTTAAATTTCTGTTAAAGAGTGCTGGAGAAAAGGTACGTTCACATTGCATATAGACTAGGAAGCACCCTTAGCTGATTTTCTGCTTTGAGTGAATATTTGTCTATTGCTTTACACGTGTACTAAATTGACTTAAGGGCTTGTCCTATAAATAAAATAAGGTGGGGATTTCATCACCCTTCCTTGGCCCACAAACAATCTCCTCACTCACTAACCCAAGCCTAACTAAAAATGAGTAGACGTTGGCCCTAGGGACATCTCGGACTCAATTAGGAGATTATCCTAAGGGGAAACTGTGTTAGAAATTGACTCCTGCCAAATCAGTGTCTAGGAAGGGGATTGAGGGCCGAAAGCCCGAAGATTAGTGGTTATTTAATTAAGGAACGTCTTTGACGGAAAACCTCCCACTAATCTTGCCCTGACCTGGCTGATTAACTTGTGGTCAAAGTCTACACCCTACCTCCCGTGGACAGTCTAACCAGTTAGGAGTCGTCTAGGTCATAGGTCTACCCTAACTTAGGTTAGAATTTTTTCTTTTTTTTTGTTTGCTTATTTTGTTTGTTTTCTTTTTTTTCTTTGTTTGTGTTTGTGTGATATGACATATAATAATAATTTTTCCAATTTTAATCCATATTACACACCAACCTCTTTTTCGGATATTACCAACCCGGCATATTATAACTTTGACCAACCTAGTGTGCCGGAATGGTCTTATCCGAATGAATATAACCCATGCCCCCCATCTTATGACCATAATTTCCACAATAATTTAAACTCTTCACAGAGTTCATGGGGTTTCGCTTCCCCCGAGTCCAATTTTCAACCAACTTGTATCCACCTTGTCCACAATATTCCCAAGATTTATACTCAGATCCACCAATTCAGAATAGAAAACCATCTATCTTGGAAATGATGAGTATGCATGAGTCCAAGCAACAATCACCATCAATCTTAGACATGATGATGCTTGAGTCCAAGCAACAATCACAGAATCATACGGACTCACAATTTCATCACGATTGTCACAACAACACTTCCTCTTTTCAAGTCCAATCACAAAATGATGCACCAATCGACTATGAAAAGATGCTTGAAGCCATGACTCAGGCTAGATTAGCTCGTGATCATGATATAGATATGATGGTTCAATCTTTACGTTCTCACCGTTCGGCCATTTCTGATATCGCTAACCATTCTGTTAGAGCCGACGAGCCACGTTGTTTTGGACAACAAGATTCTAATTCAGTACCATCATTTGAACTTGCCGAAACTCCAATTTTTTATAGTTTGGCAAGTTATTCCTTTCCTGAAATAGAACTTGAGCATGAATATGATCATGATCTCACACTTGATGATTCAATTCTACTTCCTGATTCAATAATGACTTCGGTGTCTTCACCTGATTTTACTTTTCCCGAGTCAACATTGGATCCTATGCCAATTCATCATGAAATTGAATCACTCATTTTTTATGATCATATTGAACTTGACCAATTTTATAATTTTGAAAGTCCCATAGATAAATTGGCAAGTTCTCATTTTTATGATATTAAACTCAATGAGATATGTGACCTAGATTCTCAAATCTATGATCAAGTTAAAATTCTCGAATCATTATTGACTCCTGTTTTGTTACCCGACTTAGGTAATATTTTAGAGTCAGTTTTGATTCCCACACCTATCATTCCTGAACTTGAATCACCAATATTGAGTCACATTCCATTGTGAGAAGATGATTGTGGACTTGAGTTCCCACTTATTGATTTGGACCCACTTCTTGAACCTAGCCCGACTCCTGAACCATTACTTGATTTAAGTTTCTTTCCTGAGTCGGTATACGTTCCCGTACTTATGACGTCCAAGTCAATCATTCCATCTTTTCACACTCCATTTTGGGACAAGGCGGTTGACACAATTGACTCTGAAAATAATTATGAAATTTGAAATTTTGATGGGGTGGAATTGTTAAAAAAATGATCATACATACATTTTAGTGGGTTATACAAGAGAAATTTCTGGTGGGTTCCTCCGAATACCACATTATCTTGATTGGGTAGCAATGCTTGGCCCAATTAGACCACCACCGGAACCACCACCTTGAGGTAACATCTGCCTTCCCTTTCTTCTTTTTCATGCATACAGGCATACATTCATACATTGAGGACAATGCATGAGATAAGTGCGGGGGGAGACTTTACTAACATACTAACATAGGTAGAAACTAAAAAAAAATATTTTTCTTAAAAAAAAGGACAATATTTTGACTTATCTTTTGAAAGAAATCTAAGTTAGTCTTAAGAATTAGGAAAATCATGATTAGGAATTCTAAAAACTTGGTCAAAATAAATAAATTGTTGAATTTTTAGGTATAGGAAAAAAAATTGAATAAGTAATTAGTCTTGATTTTTACCTTAATGAAATATGCATATCTAATACATTTACAAATCTAAGATTCTAAGACAAAGACTCTTGTGCCCTATAATAAATAATACTAAAAAAAAAGAGAAAAAAGAGAAGAAGAAAAAAAGAAATTCACTGATTAAGCTGGATACATGTGCCTCAAGAAGCATAAGTATTCACGCCTAAAGGTGATTTTATGAAATAAAGTCCTTAGTTTTGTGGCTAGTTCACTCGAATCCTTAAGTCCGCGGGGTGTTTTCGCACCCGGTGCCCTAAAGCCGACCGGTTTGGGAGCCACCGACTTTAAGTTCGCTACATGGGTGGAGTAGAAAGCCTAAGGAAACTAAGAAAAATTACTTTTATATGTACTAACACATCTAATAGTCAATTAGTTAGGTATGAGGGTCTCAAGAAAATTAGATGAGTTATACATATTTAAATGTATATATACATAATAATAAAGAGGCATGAGAGTCCAAGTTAAGGAATTCCTAGTAAAAATTCATAAGGATGCATATGACTTAGGGTAACGAAAAAGACTATACAAAAATTCAATTTTGACCCTTACCTAAAATGGATAACAATTTACTATATAAAGACTAAGTTTTAGAATGAATAAAAATGATGATCCTAAAAACTTATAGATTACTTAATCTCTTCAAACGTATTTAAAATATTTTCCTTTTTAATGGATTTTGTGGGTGTAATCCGCTGAAAACCCTCACGAGACAACACTCATCCTCTAGGGTAACCTAGGGGTTTAACGGCTTGTTGCACGTGCTAAGTGCAATCGTGATTCCTACGAAAGTGAGTTAGCTAGATTAGTTTTTCTTTTTCTTTTTGATTTTTACTCGAGGACGAGCAAAAAGATAAGTGTGGGGGTGTGATAGGTAGTAAAAAGTGCATATTTTTCAATACATTTACTATCACATTTTCATATTTATTCCTATAATTTTGCACATTTACTAATGTTTTATTATTTATTGTGTGCAGGCCTTGAGTAAATAAAAAAATAAGGAATAAAGCCCAAAAGAAGCCCAAAAGCCCATGTACAAGCCCAAGTGAAAAGTTGCAATTATCAAATGTAAAAGTTGCAATTACTAAGGGCAATAGTTGCAAATATTAAAAGAAGAGGGAAGGATAGACTTCTATTCAACCCTAAATGCTTGCAGGATGAGGATAAAAGCCAAAGAAGGAGAGTGCAAAGATAACAAATTCGTTGTTAAAAGATATTGAAAGATTTGGATTTAGGGTAACTTGCTTCCCAAGTTATCCCGAAATCTCAAAATAAAGAGTCAGGATACATCTTCCAAAAGGATAAACCCAGATGGACGGACCAGAGGAGGCCACGCGCGAAAGCGCATGGCCATCAGCCACTACTTGGCCGCGAAAACGCGGCCAAAGCCGCGTTTCCGCGGCAATATAGATAAGTCCGGGTAACAGTTTTCGTGGAGGAGTCGTATTGGGACTCTACCTCCTTCTGCGCACCTATAAATACCCCTGCAGAGCAACAGAGAAGGGCGTCCAGTGTAGTACAAGGCCAAATCTAGGGTTTTTAGGCTAGTTTGTAGTTAGGTTTTATTTTCTTTTGTAATTTTTATTTTTTATGTAAGTAAGAGAGAGAGGCCTATGTTGAGAGTGACACCGATGTACCCTCCTCTTCTCTTCCATTGTTTCAAGCAATAAAGGTAAATATTTTTCTTTATGTTCATCGCTTTACTTTCTCTTTCTTTTTCTTTTCCTTTTCTACTTAACGTCTGTTGGTTTTTGATGAGAATGCAAGTGAATTCCGAAGCACAAGTATAACAAGTCTTTGTGAGTGCCAACGATACTTCATGGAGATGTTCTCCTCCTCAAGGTCCGTATCACTTCATTCTTGCCCAGCTTGATGATATAATGTGAATAGGGGACTAAGCTCGATCCTATGACTTATGCGTTGAATGCCTCCGAAGCAAGGTAGAACATGTAAGGTTTTCAGGTAATTCATCAACCAAACTAAGGTAAGTATTTCTTTAATTTTTCTTTCTTTTCTTTTATTTCTGTAGATTAAGTCACCAACACCTCATCTTCCAACTCTTTCTTTCCCAACTCATTGTAAATATCGCTTCTATTCCTAACCTGACTTTAACTATTATTTTCTTATTTTCAATTTAATAACTAAAAGAAAAACTTTTTAGAGAACTTGCTAAAAAAGCTTCCATCGCTAATCCCTCCCTGAGGATCACGACCCGCATAGCCACTGCTACAGCGGATAGAATTGAGCACCTTGCACATCTTTATTTCTAAATCTAAAATTCTATATTCTTGTGTGCAGGTAAAAACTGAATCAAATACTTATGATTTATTAGGCACAAATACCCAGCTTAATCAGAAGATTTTTCTATATATATATATATATATATATATATATATATATATATATATATATATATATATATATATATATATATATATATATATATTTCAAAGTTATCTAATCATCTTTCGCATAAATACTAAGGCTTACTTAGGCCAAAGCACCTAGCTAATTAATAATTATATTTGTTCATCTTTCATAGATATATTTTTTTCTTTTTTTTATAAGGCATAAGAATCTTTGTTTTTGAACCCTAAGTGTGTAAGTGTATAAAGTATGCATATTTCATTAAGGTAAAGATTAAGACTACTTTACTTTGACAAATTATCTTCCTAACCCTAAAATTAAACACATAATCTTATTTTGACCAAGTTTAAGAA
This sequence comes from Agave tequilana, assembly GCA_038442645.1. Lineage (NCBI taxonomy): Eukaryota > Viridiplantae > Streptophyta > Magnoliopsida > Asparagales > Asparagaceae > Agave > Agave tequilana. Next base: position 21,518 of record JAVJIF010013929.1, on the reverse strand, counting down.
ATCTTAATTTTAATTTTCCTATTCCTTAAAATTGACTTAATTTCTTACAAAAAATATGTCAAAATATTGTTTCCATTTTCAAAAAGTTTTTAAAAGTAAAGAAATTTTTTTTAATAAAAAAAAAAACCTAAGTTATGTTAGAACCTTCCCCACACCTATCTCATGCATTGTCCTTAATGTATGAATTAATGCATAGATGCATGAAAAAGAAAAAAGAGAAGGAAAATACTACCTTAAGGTGGCGGTTCCGGTGGTGGTCTGATTGGTCTACGAAATGCGGCCCAATCAACTTTTTGTGGAGTTCGGAGGAACCCACCAGAAATCTCTCTTACATAACCCACTAAAATAGTGTATATATGAACAGTTTTTATTAAAAATTTAATCCCATCAAATTTTCAAATTTTATAATTAATTTCAGAGTCAATTTTGTCAACTGCCTTGTCCCAAAATGGAGTTTGAAAAGATGGAATGATTGACTTGGACTTTGAAAGTATGGGAACTAATACCGACTCAGAAAAATGACTTAAGTCAAGTAAAGGTTCAGGATTCGAGATTGGTTCAGAAAGTGGGTCCAAATCAAGAAGTTGAAACTCAAGTCCACATTCATTTTCTAATAATAGAATGTGACTTAATATTGGTGATTCAAGTTCAAGAATGACAGGTGTGGTAATCAAAACTGACTCTAAAATTTTACTCAAGTCGGGTAACAAAACAAGAGTCAATATTGATTCGAGAATTTGAACTGTATCACAAAATTGAGAATCTTGGACACATTTCTCATTGAGTTCAATTTCATAGAAATGAGAACTTGTCAATTTGTCAATGGGACTTTCAAAAGTATGAAATTGATCATGTTCAATATGATGATCATCAAAGATGGTCGATTCAATTTCGTTATGAATTGGCAAAGGATCCAATATTGACTCGGGAAAAAGATTGAAATCAGATGAAGACATTGGAGTCATAATTGAATCAGGAAGTAGAATTGAATCACTAAGTTGAGGTTCATAATCATGTTCATTCTCAAGTTCAATTTCAGAAAAGGGATAACTTACCAAACTGTCAATGTCACTTTCAAAATTTGGAGTTTGGGCAAGTTCAAATGATTGTGCTGAAATAGAACCTTGTTTTCTAAAGCAACATGACTCTTCGTCTCTAACAGAATAGTTAGTGACATCAGAACTGGCCAAACGGTGAGAACGGAGAGTTTCAACCATCATATCTATGTCATGATTACAAGCGTTTTGAGTCTGAGTCATGGCTTCAAGCATCTTTTCATAATTGATTGGTTCATCGTTTTGTTATGATTGGTCTTGAAAAGATGAAGTGTTGTTTTAGAATTGGTGGTGAAATTGTGAGTCCATCAGATTTTGTGATTGTTGTTTGGACTCACGCATACTCATTTCCAAAATTGATGGTTTTCTATTTTGGACTGGTGGAACTAAGTATGAATCTTAAAAATATTATGGACAAGGTGGACAAGGAGGACAAGTTGGTTGAAAATTGGACTCGGGGAGGTGAATCCCCATTGACTCTGTAAAGAGTTGAAATTATTCTTAAAATTATGGTCATAAGATTGGGGGCATGGGTTATATTGATTCGGATAAGACCAATCCAGCACACTATGTTGGTTAAAGTTATGATATGTTAGGTTGGTAATATTTGAAAAAGAGGTTGGTGTGTAATATGGATTACCATTAAAATTGGAAAAAAATTGTTGTTATAAGCCATATCACACAATAAAACACAAACAAAGAAAAACAAGCAAATAAAAAAATTTTAAACTAATTTAAGGTAGACCTTTGACCTAGATGACTCATAACTGGTTAGACTGTCCACAGGAGGTATAATGTAGACTTTGACTACAAGCTAATCAGCCAGATCAGGGCAAGATTTGTGGGAGGTATCCGCGCCAAAGCGACGGGCCTAATTAAGCCAAACCACCAGCCTTCGAGGTTTCGCCCCTCAATCCCTTTCCTTAGACACTGATTTGGCAGGAGTCAAATTCCAACACCTTTCCCCTTAGGATAATCTCCTAATTGAGTCCAAGATGTCACTAGGGCCAAAGTCTACTCAGTTTTAGTTAGGCTTGAGTTAGTGAGTGAGAAGATTATTTATGGGCTAAGGGAGGGTAATGACTTTCCCACCTTATCTTGTTTATAGGACAAGCCCTTAAGATTGATTGTGCAAAGTGTGCAGGATAAAGAAAAATAACATTTAACCAGCAAATAATCACTCAAGAATGTTTCCTAAACTATATGCCATGCAAACGTACCTTTTTCTCCAGCACTCTTCAACAGTAATATAAAATGTAAACGAATTAGACACGTGCCTAAATGCAAAGTCTAAATCGCTTTTAGCATTTATCAAACATCATTTTACTATTGATGTTAGAAAGGAAGTACATTGAGACAAATAAGAAAATTAATAGCTACAGATATTAAACTTTGCAATTCAGCTAACCTATAGAAAATACAGGTTAGCAGTTCACTCAAATTGCCATAGAAATGTAGCAAATCTGAGCGCTTCTTGGCTTTGTTTTCTTAAGCAGAGTCCAAGGCTACTTATATGTCTACTGAAGCAAAAGTTCCTTATTGTTAAATCTGTACACCAAAATTAAAAAGAAGATTAACCAAAAATGTAAACTTTAATGAGAATTACTTACCGTCCCTCCTCGACAATGGCACCAAAATTTGATTGAACTTGAACCTGCACGAAAATACAGAATTTCAGAACTTAAAATGTAAAGTGCAAGTTACCCAATTCTACCACGATAGCAAGTGGCTATGTGAGTCGTGATTCACAAGGAGGGACTAGCGATAGAAGCTTTTTAATAAGTTCTCTTTTAAGCTACAATTAATGGTTAAAATTCTTCTTTTAATTCTTAAAAAGAAAAGTGAAAAAGAGTTATAAATAAGTAAGGAAGAAAGTGATAGATAGAGAAGATGGAGAAAAATAGAAAATAGACATATACAAAGAAATCGAAATGAGTGATGAAAGAGTTGGGTGTTTTAGTAATCTAAACTAAAGAAATAAATGAAAAGAAAGAAAAGATTAAAGAAATACTTACCTCCTCTGGTTGATGACTTACCTGGAACCCTTGCATGTTCTACCTTGCTTCAGAGGCATTCAACGTATAAAACATAAGATCGAGCTCAGTCCCCATTCGCATTACATCATCAAGACGAACAAGAATGAAATGATACGAAATCTTGAGGAGGAGATCATCATCATGTAATATCGTTGGCACTCACACAAACATGACTATACTGATGCTTCTAGATTCACTTGAATGCTCACCATAACCAAAATAGGAAAAGTAGAAAGAAGAGGAAGAAAATAAAAGTAAAGACAAACATAAAAAAAAATTACCTTTTATTGCTTGCAGTAACGATGGAAGAAAGGAGGAGGTACATCGATGTCACGCTCAACATAAGCCTCTCTCTTATTTACATGAATCTCTGTCTAATCTATACTTACAAAGAAAGAAAAATTGCATGAAAAAAAATAAAAACCTACACTAAAATGAATGAAAACGTGGATTAAATTGTATTTCTGTATGGTCATCCTCTGTAAGCTCTGAAAAACTCTGTATTTATAGGCAAAAACCCACGTAGGAGAGAGTATAAAGATAGGAGGAGCAAATGCTCCCCCAACTGATGTAACAAGGCTGCAAAAATGCGGCTAGGACCACGTTTCCATGGCCCTGGTGTGGCCAGGTGGCAACACCCAAGTGGTGAAGCTCTCTGGTTTGGTGATTCGCCCACATCTTCTGCTGGTTTTCTCGTTTCAACTCCAGAATTTGACGAAACTGCCTTTGATTGTTGGCTTCAACTGCTTGATTTGAGAAGATTCATTTTAACCGATTTTTAACCTCTCTGATTTGCCAAGATCTGCCCTGATTTTCTGATTTTAAATTTATTCTGAATTAAATTAGAATTTGATGGACTTTTGGGCTTGTATCTCTTTTCTTTCTTTTAGTAATAGGCCTAAAAATAATTTAAACATTAATTAGGAAAAAGCAGAGTTTATTTTATAATAAGTATGAGAAAATGATAATGAATATACAATATTAGCAACTGATCAGGTGTGGCTAGGTGGCCACACCCAGGGGGATATAGCTCCTGGTTTTATGATTTGATTTTATCTGGTTCTAGAATTCTCGTTTCAGCTCCTAGATTTGACAAAACTGCCTTTGATCTTTCGCTTTAACCAATTAATTTTAGAAGATTTATTTTAACCAATTTTCAACTTCCCTGATTTGCCATGATCTGCCCTGATTTTTTTGATTTTGAATTAATTCTGAATTAAATCAGAATTTTGATGGGCTTTTGGGCTCGTTTCTCTATCCTTTCTTTTAGCAATGTGCCTGCATATAAATTAAATAATAATTCAGATTAAAGTAGAGTTTATTATATAATAAGTATGAGAATGTGATAATGAATGTGCAATATCAGTGACCGATCATTTAACGGCTTGTTGCACATGCTAAGTGCAACCGTGATTCCTACAAAGGTGAGTTATGTTAGTTCTGTTTTATTGTTTTGCTCGAGGACGAGCAAAGGATAGGTGTGCGGGTGTCTTTGGACACATATATTACATATTTATTAATTACATTTCTACACCCATTCTATAGTAAATCCTGCAATTATACTGTTTTAATACCTAATTTGTGCAAGATATGATGGGAGAAGATAAATCACAAATCCAAGCCAAGTAAATAGGATCCTCCCACTTGGGAGAATTTAAATCACAACTGAAGATTAAGCATATCAAAGAGGATAAACCTAGATCTAATTCAGTTAAAATTAGATTTTTGAAGATCCAGTTGGTTAGCTTGGAGAATCAACGAGGATAAACGAGGATAGAAGCAAATTCAGAAGTCCAAAGGCAACCCTATCAATATACAAAAGGAGATCTAAAAGATTGGGATGTATATTTAAAATATTTAAAGAGATAGACAAAATCCAACTAAAGATCAAGGGATAAACAAATATTTATCTCCAACATTAACACTAACCTTATCAAAAGATCTTTTCTATTTGCAAGCAATTTTGTCCATGTCTCTAACCTTATCAGAAAATTCTTTTTTGTTGAGATAGCGATTTGGTCTTATCCTCAAATGTGCTCTCCCCTCCCCATTTCTCCTATAAATACTTGCAAATTCAGAGGCAAAAAAGATGATCAAGCTGAGAGTAGAAGTTAGGCCATTCTGTAATTTGTAACTTAGGTGTTTTGTTTTATGTAATTGAGAGAAGAGGAGAGTTTCATGGAGGAATGAGTGCAATGCTTATACTGAGGGTGACATTAGCGTAAGTAAGTCTTTTCTTTTATTTTTATTTAAATCAAATCAAAGTTTTTTCTTCTTTACTTTTATTTTTGTTTGCTTTCCTTTTCTGTGTTTGTGAATCCAAATGACTCCGACAGCCTCAAAGTTGCCTTGCCCTTGCAAGCTTCGTTGATGGCTTACGGTAATGGATAACCATTCCTATGGTAGCGTAGCTTGCCCCTTCATTTTGCAGTGTAAATTGGGAATGGAGAAGATCCTATTTGTCATACTTCGCTCGCCTTCAAATAAAGGTATATCGTCGATACAGCTCAAAGGTAAGCAGGCGCCGAAGAGGTAAGTAAGTATTTTTTTAGGGTTTAACTTTCTTTCTTTAATTTTTAGTTTTGATCACCAACATTACCATCTCTCAACTCTATTCATTATTTTTCACTTTCTTTGTAGAAAATCATTTTCTATTTTTCTCCACCTTCTCAATCTATCAGTTTCTTAATAATTTAACATTATTTATTTTCTTTTTCTTTTAAAGAACTGAAAGAAGAACTTTAACTATTTTTTGTGAACTAAAAAGAACTTACAAAAAACATTCATCGCTAGTCCCTCCTTGTGGATCACGACCCGAATAGCCACTTGCTATAGTGATAGAATTGAGCACTTGTACTTCTGTTCTGTATTCCTGAAATTTTATATTTTCTGTGTAGGTCTTACCTCAATCAGCAGGAATAAAGGAAGGCAATAATATCAGAATAGGCATAGAGGCTCTAACTCCTCGCAACATATACGATCTCAATGAAATTTGATCAAGTAAACAAAATATCCAATATCTGGACGTTCAAATCTAGGGTCGTTAGGAAACGACCCAATGAGTGTGTAAAATAAAAGGAGGAAAGTGCACATGCATATAATGTGTGAGTATATGAAATGAAACTGTAAATTGAAGTATAACAGGTAAAAGGCTGTATGCATAAATTAATGAATAGTAATAAAATCAATTAGTAATAGAATCAGATATATAACCATGTCATGTGTACTATTGAGTAACTATCATGGCATACATGTATCAGATGTCTATCATATCATATATATATTAAGTTCACTCTAAAATGTGAATGTAAATTCAGTTCTTGTTATTAATTACGTCAACAAACACTAATTGTCACATGTGGTAGACGCATCCTAGACTATGCCTATCACAGGTGTCAATCAGGGTCCTAAGTTATTGAAACTGATTAGTTGGAGATATTGTCCATACTTTAAGTGGGTCCCGTACATACCTAAAATCATGGCCCAGACTCTTGGCGCTGAATCAGGCACTACCACAAGGTAGTAAGGTAACATGTATAACATGTATAATAGGAACAAGAATAAGACTAGAGTGTCAGTCACCCCATGGGAATCCTACAGTGGAACCCTCTTTCGGCTGCGCAACTTATATCCTAGGTCCACCCATAATACAGACACTATCTCCTTCATCAATTTTCCCAATCCCAATATAAATTATTTAATGATCATTCTATTTAGGTTATCAAGATTATTTAATGTACAAGTTACCTAGATTTCAAGAATAACTTGGTGACAGTCACGGTAACAAGATCAACATGTGTAATCAGAATATCAGTATAACAGAATATATAATGTCAGTGAAGAAGATACCAGTATAACAGGACATGTAATAAGTATAACAAGAGAGTGTTGTTACCATATAAAATATTTTCCCAGTAACTATGGTAACGTGGATAATATAGTTATCAGGTGGAGGTATGCATAACAAGTCAAGTCTTCTTGGTAAATCATGATGTTTAGGATGAAAAATTACATGCAGACATGAATAGAATAATCTAAGCAAAATATGCGATCAACTCAAATCCTTAAAGTCATCGACATATCCATCATCTAAGCACCAAAAAGTTAAGTCTATCAATAGCTACCATAAAACTCTAAACATGTAATATAGTCACCGATATCAATGAAAACCACTCTCATAATAACTCTATCTCCATAATTGAATAACTGAAGTATCAAGAACCAATCATACAACACTGAATATATATCCTTGAGATCAACTAGGTCAACGGATACCAAAATGAATAAAGAGTAAATATCCTCAAGTAATATGAAATCTAAGGTGCCTCTACATTTGAAAATCAACATCAACAAGACCATCATTACTCAAACAGTATAATCAGGGTAAAACTGAGAATACTCATAATTATAAATCCAACTACATCAATCTCATCAGAATACCAATCAAAATCTTCTAAAACGAACACCAAGCTCATGTCTATCAACTCTAACTTTACATAAATATAGAGCCACTCAAACTCAAGATTAATCTAGTTATATTCTTAAATTTATCACAACTAAATATGAATCCAAAATAGTTATACATGAAATGACATATGTCCAATATCTCAATACTAAGATCCAACGTCCATATATATTTGATGCTCAATATTAAATAAGATAACATTAAGAATTACTAAGTAACTCTAAATACCACCAAGCATATACGAAACTGATACCTGACAAATCTAGCCCTCATAGACTCACCAATCAATCAACAGATAATTATCATGTAAGTTTCGATTTACCGAATAATCACCAAATAATTTCTGATAAATACCTCAAATGAATATACTATTTATCAACAAACATGAACCAGACCAATTTGAAGACCAATCAATTTATATTCTAAGATTTATCACAACTAGGTCAATTACAAGATTAAGTCCGATGTCAGGTATACTACAACTAATCAACCAATAGCAGTGAACAACTACACATGAAACGATACAGATAAACACTCATATCAACTGTACAAATAGAGAGGGCACTCACCAACATCACATGAGATGATAAAGGTGATTAGTCTCTAAAACTGTATATTTCATACCACATCTTCACATTTATTTAATATTAAATTCTTCTAATAATTACTCTCTTGTATGTTTCTAGGTCCATGGATTGAAATGAAGAAGAAGACCCAAAATCACCATTTAATTGGTGATTAAAGGCCTATAAAGACAACCATTGACTCTGGAGGGTGGTCTCGTCAAAATCAGGGCCCAAATCTAAAAACCAGCAAGTACATCCGACAGGGGGACTCCGGGAAGCGCGCAGCAGGCGGCGCTGCGCACGCTTCCCAAGCATTGTCGCAGAAATGAGGCAACTGCCGCGTTTCCAAGGCAATCTTGTGGAGCCGCGCGCCGAGGTTCGACGCACGGCTCCGTACACTCCCTTTGAAGCCCCTTTCGCCTATAAATATCCCCTTTGTGTTCTGTATTTGAGGATATACAGAGAGTAGTGTAGTTTTCTTTCCATGTAGTACTTTAGGGTAGTTTAGTTTAGTTCTTCTTCTTCCTCCTCTTTATATTTTTCATTTCTTTTAGATCTTTTAATAGGAGAGAGAGTGATACATGGTTGGAATGCAAGAGTGCTTGTAATAGAAGGTGACAAGCTATGAAAGGTTCTCTCTTTATCTCTCTTTGTTTTCTCTCAACTCCTTTTATATGTTTAGCTAATTTTCTCTCATGGCAACTAACTATTAACTACTAACTTGCTAACTTCATACTTCATAATCCACATGAATCTAATAGCCTCTACTTGACCTTACCCTTGCAAGAGCCATTGATGGCTCATCATGATGGATCTAACACTCTAACATCCTAACTCTCTAATAAGCTAACATTACTTTACTCCATGCTCACTCTTGTTTAGTTTTGATAGTTTAAGTGTAGCTTGAACTTGTTTTATTGAGTTTGGATGTGAAAGTTATTGCATGGGTCATGCTTTGAAACGCTCTTAAGTTAAGGACTAGTGATGGCCAAGGGTACTGTGAGGCAACTATCACTAAGAGGTTAACATGGTTAGTGGAACCATTAGTAGTTAGTAGCCATGGGTTTTCTTTCTTTTTCACTTTATTTTAGAAATACATCAAAAATCACAAATATATTCTTTTTATGTTTCTCACTTCTTTGTTTTCACCGTACTCTTCTCTTTTCATTCTTTGTTTTCTTTTCTATTCATTCTTTCAAACATTGAAGAACCATTAACACACACGTAAACATTCCGTGTAAGCTTCTATCGCCTTCCGTCCTTATGGATTCGACTCATTTTAGCCTCTATGCTATAATAGAAGTATCGAGGAAGCCAAAGCACACACACTTTAAATATCGATTCCAAAACATACAGTTTTCGTGCGCGGTTTTCCCCCGATCAAATTTTGGCACTGTTGTTGGGAATGGGAACGGTTTGATTTCATGTTTATGTTAACTTTTCGTCTTTGTTTTTTGGTATGCAGGTTAAAGTTTTAGCATTACAAAAGTCCACACTTGCTCTTGTGTGGTTGGGTAAATTCTTATATATTAATATATTCTGTTGCTAATATTTGTTACCTGTGTACTATAATAACTTAAGAACTAAAATACGGGAATTAAATGCTTTAAAACGGTTTAGACATTTGCATTTAGACATATGTCAATTTTCATTCCAATATATTTTATTTTGTTCTTGGGTTGTTGTGATCTTGACGGAGGTGTACTATTGCATTGCATATAGTTAGGACAAACACTTTAGTGATTTACTAGCTTTTTTGTGTTCATTCTTATCTATATTGCACACTTGCACAAATTGTACTTAAAGGAAACACCCAATACAACATAAGGTGGGGAAATCATTACCCTCCTATAGCCCAAAAATCACCTCTCCACTCATACAACTCAAGCCTAAATAAAATTTACTAGACGTTGTCTCCTAGGGACATCTTAGACTCATTTAAGAGATTAACCTAAGGAAAAAGTTATTAGAAGTTGACTCTTGTTAAATCAGTATCTAAGGTTGGGGATTGAGAGGCGAAACCTCGAAGAACAGTGGTTTGGGATAATTAGGCATGTTGCTCCAGCATGGATACCTCCCACTGATCTTGCCCCTACCTAACAGATTAACTCGTGGTCAGATTCTGACAATGTACCCCCCTAGACAGTCTAACTAGTTAGGAGTCGTCTAGGTCTAAGTCAACCCTAGCATAGGCTTGTTTTCTTTTCTTTTTATTTGTTTGTTTGTTTGTTTGTTATCTTTTTTTATAAATTGTGATATAGATTTCAACAACAATAATTTTTTCAAATTCAAATATGAATCTGTATTTCACTCTGACCTCATTTGACTCGGATAACTCCAACCCGGCTATGTACAATATGAACCAACCATATATGTCGAGTTGGGATTATCTGACTCAATATGACCCATATCCCCAATCCTATGATTATAATTTTCAAAATAATTTTCGTTCTTCATAGAGTTCAAGGGGATTCACCTCCCCTGAGTCAAATTTTCAACCATTGTCCACAATTTTAATTCCCTGATTTGGATCCATATCCTCCTTTTCCTGTTCCACCAACCAAAGAAAAATCTAATTTGGAAAGGAGTATGGAAGCCATGCTTGAGTCCCAACAATAAATTCAAAATTTGCTCAATTCACAGCCCTTCTAAAATCAAACTCCATATACTCCTTTTCTAGAACATCCAATTAAAGAATAATCTGAGCTAGAAAAGCGTTTGGAAGTCTTTTGTGAAAGAGTGCAACGATTTCAAAACATGTTGGACTCATCATCTCAACCAAATTTTCAAGAGTCCTACTCATCTTTTCCAGTCTCACCGATTCAAAATGAATAACCATCAATACTGTATTTGAGTATAAAACTCTTGCATGAGTTCGAGCAGCAATCACAAAATCTGATAGACTCACAATTTTACCATAATTTTCAAAATCAACTTCCATACTCACCTTTTCAGGAAGAACTAATTGTCAAAAGTATAGAAAACATGATTCAGACTCAACATTTTGTTACCCTGCCTATCAGCAGGGTAGACTCAATAATGAGCGAGAAAAGTCTTTCTTGTCAACCGTTGACCAATCCTTATATTCCTTACTCTACCGATTGGATCCAAGAATCATGTTATTTTGGAAACAAGGATTCAATTTCAGAATGCACATTTGAACTTGACGAAACTCCAAGTTACGAAAGTCGCCTAGACATTCTGGCAAGTTATCCCTTTCTTGAAATTGAAATTGAAGCTGAATGTGATCCCAAACCTCATATTAGTAATTCCATTTCACTTTTTGATTCACTAATGATCCCGGTATCTTTATCAGATTTTTTTCTCTATTCCGGAGTCAACATTGAATCATGTACCAGTGCATAGTGAAATTGAATCACTAATATCTTATGACCGTACTTCATTGATGGGGAAAGTGTGTGAACATCAATTCTTTAGTTTGGACCCTATTTTTGAACCAATTTCGGCTCTCATTGTTGAATCTCGACTTGATCTGAGTCAACTTCCTGAGTCTGTATCGATTTTGTTCCTGCTCCATTTGAATTCAAATCAATCATCTTTCAAAATCACACTTCATTGTTGGACAAGGATGTTGGAGAAAATGACTCAGTAATTATTTTTGAAAACTGAAAATTAGATGGGGTGATTTTTTCAATAAGATCATACAGTTCCCTAACATTTTACTGGATAATATTAGAAAGGTCACTGGTGGGTTTCTGCAAGATACACGATATCTTGATTGAGTAGCAACACTTGGCCCAATCAGACCACCACCGGAGCCACCACCATGAGGTAATTTTCCTTCTGTCTCTATTTATTTCATGTATATACACATTCACGATGCATTACAATACATGAGATAAGTGTGGGAGAGAATTCACTAACATAGTTAGTTTTATATTCTTTCTTTTACACTTCTTTTTAGAAAATTTTTAAAATTTTCTTTTGTATAAAAACTCTTTCCTTTTTAAAAAAACTTTTTGAGTTAAGAGAGATAGTTTTGATTTATTTTTAAAAAAAAGATTATCTTAGGAATTAGGAAGACCTAAAATTATGAAATTTTAAACCAAGTCAAAATAATATATCTTGTTTAAATTTTAGGATAAGGAAGTAAGATCGGAAAGATAATTTGATCTTTAATTTTTTACCTTAGATTTATGCACTTCACACTTACACAATTTTTAGGATTGAAATAAAGACTAAAAATGTCAAAAAATTTATTAAAAAAATGATGATAATAAAAATCACTTATTGAATTGGGTAATTATACCTCAGGAAGCATGATTATTCACACCCAAAACGGTGGACAAAAATAAAATAATCTCCTATGTGGCCTTGTTTACTCGAGTCTTTAAGTCTGACAGATATTTTCTCATCGGTGCCCTAAGATCATCTAGTTTGGGAGACACCGGCTAAAGGCTCACTACCCGGGTAAATAAGAAAGCGTAAGAAAACTAAGGGAAGAAAAAAAGAAAAAATAAATACATACAAATCTATGGCATGAAAGTTTGAGTGAATATCACAACAATCTTCGCAGTTCACAAAGTGTATATTTTTCTAAGAGTTTTATGAAAGATCAAAGAATCAATTAAATTTTAAATTCTTACATTTAATTTATAATAAGATTTTGCATTTCGACTTAATTTAAGGAAGAATAATTTCTGGTTAACCTATGACCTTGGATTACTTATATTTTCACAAAAATACTACAATACTTTTTTCTATTTCAAAACGCGTTTTCAAAAATATTAATATTTGATTTCTTCTTTATCGATTTTGTGGGTGTAATCCGCTGAAAATCCTCAGGAGACAAAACTCCTCCTCTAGGGAAAATCTAAAGGTTTAATGGCTTGTTGCACATGCTCAGTGCAATCGTATCACCTGCGAAAGTGATGTAATAATTTTCCTAGTGTTTTTGTTTTGCTCGGGACGAGCAAAAGATAAGTATAGGGATATGATTAGTCTCTAGAACTGCATATACATACCACATCTTTGTTGGCCCAAAGGCCTTCCACCCTAGTTTTGATGATGATTAACTCATGTAGTTATGTTTACTAATAATCTTGTGTTGTTTAAGTTTCAGATCATTAACCAAGATATTAGTTGGTGATTAGCTTCAACAAGGAGTTTAGAAGCTTTTCATGATGATTCCGGTGCCAAAGCTTAAAGATCATTCCTTAGCACTTTGTGGATCAAGGTTTTGGAGCAAGTCAACTTGAAGATGAAGATCATCAAGAAGACTTAGGTATCCAAAGTTTAGATAGTGTGTTTTAGATCCATTTGTAAAGTTTATTATAGTTGATATGCTCAAGTGCACAACACACAAAAGATTTATGTTTTTGGATTTTGGTTTTCATGAATAATAGATCAAAACAAATTTACATGTTTTTTATGTATATTAGATGTGTTCAATATACATACATGCTTACACTTCCTATACAAACTTATTTTGACTATCTTATTCATGTATTGAAAAATCAAGTTTGATAAAAAATACAAGTTTGTTTTTTGATAAAATTTGCAAGACTCAAAAATGAATTGATATGTTTGATATATGTCTTGAATTTTTATCACTAGTTTGTGTTTCAATACAAAATGTTAAAACAAGTTTTATGAGATTTTTAGAAAAGATAAAGATTTTTATAAAATAATTTTCCCAGTTTTTCTGACCCAGTTTATGTTCCAGGCTTCAATCAGTCGACTAGTCAACCTGACCTAGTCGACTTGGCTGAAGTCGGTCGACCGGGCCGGTCGACTTACGTGCACAAATCTGTGCACGTTTGGCAGCTCTGGGACGGTCGACCGGGACGGTCGACCGGGCTGAGAGCAGTGCTCTCTGTTTGTTTGGGTCGACCGGGCCGGTCGACCGTGGTTGCCCAACGGTCATATTTTAGACCGTTGGCGGTCGACCGGGCCGGTCGACCGTCAGCCTGTCAGGCTGCCGGCTCAGCCTAACGGCTAATTTTTGATTTGGCCTATATAAACCCCATCTCTTTGGGTTTTTGGCGAAGATTTTTAAGGAGAAAAATTTCTGGTTTCTAAAGTGTTTAAAACAAGTTTTCAAAAGTATTTTGGGCTTTAAACTTCCAATTTGATTTTTGTTTTGGGTTTTTGGAAAATCAAAGAAAACTAGGTTTTGAGATTTTGATTTGATCTTTCATTTTCTATCTTTCACAAGAGACTTCCCAATTAGTTTTTCTTTGTTGCTTGTTTCCAAAAACACCTTGTTTCCACACTTGAGCTATCATACTATCCTAATCTATTAGGATCTTTGTTTTGTGGAAAAGAGAGGAAAAGAGAAGTGTTTGAGGTTAAGCCTCTAAGTTGTAAACCCTCCTTGCTTTTGTTGTATCCCTCTTAGGTAGAGGTTGATCGGAGTGGTATTGTGGTTGGATCCCTCTTCGGTAGTGGTGATTGTGTTTGTATTGGCTACGGGCCTTATCCCTCTTCGGTAGAGGTGGATTGTGGTTGTATAGCCTCGGTGGCTTTGTAAGGATTGAGAGAGGAGTTCGGTACTCCTATAGTGGATTGGAAATCCTACACGCTGGTGTAGGCGGGGATGTAGAGCTAGGGGCTCGAACCTCGAAATATATCCGTGTGTTTGCGTTTGATCCAATATCTCTCAACTTTCTCTCTCATTATTTGTGCAAAGCATCATACTTTATTCATATCATATTTGCTTGTGTTGAGCATAATTCATATTGTCATATCATATCTATTTGCTTGTGTTGTGCCTTGCATAATTCACATTGCTATATCTTGTATATGCTTGGTTGTTTGTGTGTGCCTCACTTGTACTTAATCAACAAGAGCTTCACATAGCACCTCAACCCATTCAAGGGGAATCAAGAGGAGTTAGTTCAGAGCCCTTCACGGGGAATTCGGCTACACTTGTTGATTGTATTAAGTGTGTTGCAAAATTTGCATTAGCTTCCGCATTTAGCGCACTTAGTTTTGCATTTAGTTTTAGATTAGCACTAACACCTATTCACCCCCCCTCTAGGTGTTTTTCAATTGGTATCAGAGCTAGTGCTCCTGATATTAGGCTTAACATCCTAGGAGTGAGATCCATTTGCTTGCTAATCTATTGTTTACATTTGCTTGTTTGCACACATATAGTTTACCATGGCTTTCATGACCCCACCTATGTTTGACCCTTCCAACATTCATGTTTGGAAGATTAGGATGACCGTTTATTTATAAACCCTAGGTCATAAAGTTTACCTTGCCATTACCAAGGAATCCTTCCTTAGTGATAGCAATCATATAGGGGCCAATGCACAAGCCCTAGAGGCCATTAGAAGCACATTACCTAAAGATTATCTTATGTGTGTTTCTAACTTTGATTCCGCTTTTATAGTGTGGAACAAATTGACAACCACCACCACCTCCGAGCTTCAAGTACAAATTCAAGAAAAGGAATCTAGTGGAGAATCTGATTCACAATGCTTCATGGTCTAAGGGAATGACTCCCTTGAGGTACATTCGGAACCCCACTTAGATGATAGTGATGATTGCTCTAGTTCTTCATGTGATGATTATGATGCTCATGCCTTAAATGAAGAACTATCTATTGTTTGTGAAAAGTTAATAGAAAAATATAAGATTTTGAAAAAGAAAAGTCTAGAAATTGAAAAAGAAAATAAATGTTTGCATTCTAGACTTGACAATGTTTTGCAAGAGAAGGTTGAGGTCTCTAATGAAAGAGATGCATTGAGATCTCAATTAGAACTTACATTGAAAGAAAATAAATTTTTAAAGTCTAAAAATAATTGTGAAACAATTTTGAAGAAAAATGAAAACTTATCTTCAAAAATTGATTTTATTTTAAAAGAGAATGTTGCTTTGAAAAATAAAATAATTTCTATTTCAAATGATTTGAATGTTTGTTTAGATAAAAATATTGTTTTGTAAAATGAGATTGATGCACATGCTAGGGTAGTATCACACACTTCACCTATTGCATGTCACACTTCTTCTTCTAAGATTAATGATGATATTTGTTTGCCTAAGAAGAAGGTTGATTGTTTGGGCTCCACTATGAGCCAATGTGCCATGAACCACTCATGGTTGGAAACCTTGGTTCGAAAGAAACAAGTTCCATGCTTTATGAATGCACATCCTCCACGGCATACACATGCCCCTCACGGACACTCTCATTACATGTATGCTCATGTGTACACTTGTACACATTATGGACGTAAGGGCCACCTTACTAAATTTTGCTATGATAGAATACATGTTGATAATTTAGTAAAGAATTTTGTTTGGGTTAGAGAAGGTACTAACCCCATAGACCCAATAAGATATGGGTACCAAGATCACCCCTCCTATTATTTTTGATGTAGGTGTGGGCTCTCACATGACGTGAGAGTGATGATACCTTGGAGTGGATGCGTTCCGAGCTTCATGGAAATCAAATGGATGAATCACTTTCAAGGAAAGGTTTGGTGGAGAGGACCACTTTTGTTTTGGAGAACTAGAGCGGTGCCCTCATTGGTTTTGGTATCGAATCTCTAACTCCTTATGTTTACATGCTTTCCATGTTTATCTCTCATAGCATGATTTGATGTTTAGTGATCATCATGAATATGCCATGTTAATTAGATTAGTGTTATACTTATTAGTTTGTTTAAAACATCCATGTTTTATATGGACTTATATTTTTGTGTTTTCACCTTGGTTAAACTAATTTGTATGATCTATATCTAATGCACATGCATGTACATATTGATCATATATGATTTGTATTTCATATCTTTGATGTTTATAGCATGTTTCATTGTTTCGTGATTAGTATGAAAATGCCATGCTTATTAGATTGTGATATACATGTTTAGATATTTTTGAGACACCCATGTTTAATATGGATAAATTCTTTTGTGTTCTCACTATTTGATTGCTATTGCGTATATCATATATCTAATAACATGTGGATATTCATAATAATCATGTTTTTGTTTATCATGATTATTTTTGTTTTGATGCTTCATGTTTTGAGTATATGTTTAGATGTTAGTTTTCATTAAGACTAGGATTTATACTTGTGCATATAGTGGGCCATAAATAAATTTATATATGTTTGAGCTTGATTGCTTATTTGAACCCATTAGATGTGCTAGTATAGTCTAGTTTTGATGATTCATACATTTCAAACTTGTATTCCATTTTTGGATTTGTTTTATGAGTTTTCACTTCATGTATATGTTTGTATTGCCAAACTTTAAGATATACATGTATACCCCTTGAGTCATTTGCCTTTCATGCAAATTTATATATGGACTCAATTGTGTTTAGGGATATGTATGTATACTTATTGTGTTGACAATTCATACATATACCTTGAAATGAAATTTGTTTGGTGAAAATTTAGTTTTTCTTGATTTTGTGTTTAATTGTTTGACTTCATGTATATGTCTATCTTGTCCAAACTATTAGATATACATGAATATTCTTTTGAGCCACGTGCCTTAATGCATATATTTTGTGGACTCGTTGTGTTTTGGATATGTATGTATACTTTAGTTGTATTAGACATACATATGCCTTGAAGATTAAATAGTTTAGATGATTTTTATGATTTTCGTGTTTTCTTGTTTAAAGGAATATTGAGCTAAATTGTATATTTTCATGATCATGTTCTTCACATTGTATTTGTACACTCACATTTCTTATTTACTCATGTGTTTTGTTTTCATGAGTTATATTTATGCTTAACTGGCTTAGAGTGTTGATTATCATGTGGATTTCATGTTTCATGAAAATTAATTTGTTTTTATTCCTTTCTTGAAGGATTTCGTACTAGTTTAAAGATTTTCCATTTAACTAGTTACGGTATTCTTCATTTTAGTAGAGTTTTTCAAACAAAGCTTATTTTTCAAATCTATTTTTGAAAACCCCTACTCTTAAAGGGCGGTTGGAAGGGAGATCATGTTCATGTATGCTTTACAAGTGAAAATCATTTAAAACTTGAACCATGATTGGGTGGTAGATTATATGAGATATACACTTGATTATTATTGTTGATTCAATTGGTATCATTGAACTCTTTCAATTGGTATTAATTTTGACATTTTTGGTATACTCATATATTTGTTTATGTATGTATGCTTCAATTTCAATGGTATCAATTTCTATTGGTATCTAATTTTCATACATATATGTTTTATTTGTGTTCAAAAATATCACAAATTTTAGTTTTTGTTTACTCAAGCTCTAGCATAACCCAACACCTTGAGCTTCAACTTCATTTTAATTGATTTAGTTTTCAATTGGTATCTTATTTCAAGCCTACGCATAATTTTTGTTGGTATTTCATAAAGGGGGAGAAAATTCGATTTTCATGTTTCAATTGGTATTTAGTTTTCCACTCCCTGCTTTATGATAGAAAATAGTCATTTCAATTGTTTATATGACTTAAAAAGAAAAATACTATGTTTTGATTTCAAGATGTCTTGTGTTTTAAATTGGCATCTAAAAATTTTGTTTTAAGAAAAATACAAAAATTTTGACTTGTATTGACTATATGCATATAGATTCGTGATGAGTGTATCTTGTATTGAAGAGCTTAACATTTCTTCTTTATGTGGTACACGTGTGTAGGGGGAGCTTCACATCTCCTCTTATGCATTACATAATGTGTGTTATGTGAATTAGGGCTTAACATTCCTCCTTCGTGTAATGCATATGTGTAGGGAAGCTAACTTAGCGTCTTCCTCTTCATGAATGTATATAGCATATAACATTTATTGATCTTTGTTATTTTCTATTGGTATCAAGATGCTTCATTGACATATTTTTCTATTGATATCATGTTGTTTATAGTCACCCCTTATTGACCTTGTTTTTGTTTTCGACAAAAAGGGGGAGAACATTGTTTCATTGTTTTGATTGACATAATAGGGGGAGAAAGATTTTTACCCCTCATTTTATTATTTTGATTGTTTACCCCTTTGTTGATGAGTGACAAAAGGGGGAGAATAATTTGAGTTTATATATGCATATTTATGTTTTTGCATATATTAAGTTTTATTGGTATCTAGAGCATCTAGTGTTTTTGTTAATGCTTTATTAATTTAATTGGTAACTAGAGCTTCTAGAATATGTTTTATGCATGTTGATGCATACATGTTTATATGCATACTTGTGTTTAGTTTTCTCATGCTTAACAAATAAACAATAGATATGCATATATGTTTTGTTTTGCAAATGTATGGAGATAAGAACTTGATGACTTTTATGATTATTTGACATGTTGTATTTGCATACATGTCATACATTGCATACATATTTATGAGCTTCATTGTCATATATTTTTATTTGTTTATGCATGAGTTAAGGGGGAGCTTCTTTGAAGCTTAACTTTAATCCATGCATATAAACTCCATGAGTTTTGTCATCATCAAAAAGGGGGAGATTGTTGGCCCAAAGGCCTTCCACCCTAGTTTTGATGATGATAACTCATGTAGTTATGTTTACTAATAATCTTGTGTTGTTTAAGTTTCAGATCATTAACCAAGATATTAGTTGGTGATTAGCTTCAACAAGGAGTTTAGAAGCTTTTCATGATGATTTCGGTGCCAAAGCTTAAAGATCATTCCTTAGCACTTGTGGATCAAGGTTTGGAGCAAGTCAACATGAAGATGAAGATCATCAAGAAGACTTAGGTATCCATAGTTTAGATAGTGTGTTTTAGATCCATTTGTAAAGTTTAGTATAGTTGATATGCTCAAGTGCACAACACACAAAAGATTTATGTTTTTGGATTTTGGTTTTCATGAATAATAGATCAAAACAAGTTTACATGATTTTTATGTATATTAGATGTGTTCAATATACATACATGCTTACACTTCCTATACAAACTTATTTGACTATCTTATTCATGTATTGAAAAATCAAGTTTGATAAAAAATACAAGTTTTGTTTTTTGATAAAATTTGTAAGACTCAAAAATGAATTGATATGTTTGATATATGTCTTGAAATTTTTATCACTAGTTTGTGTTTCAATACAAAATGTTAAAACAAGTTTTATGGGATTTTCAGAAAAGATAAAAGATTTTTATAAAATAATTTCCCAGTTTTTCTGACCCAGTTTCTGTTCCAGGTTTCAATCAGTCGACTAGTCAACCTGACCTAGTCGACTTGGCTGAAGTCGGTCGACAGGGCCGGTCGACTTACGTGCACAAATCTGTGCACGTTTGGCAGCTCTGGGACGGTCGACCGGGACGGTCGACCAGGCTGAGAGCAGTGCTCTCTGTTTGTTTGGGTCGACCGGGCCGGTCGACCGTGGTTGCCCAACGGTCATATTTTAGACCGTTGGCGGTCAACCGGGCCGGTCGACCGTCAGCCTGTCAGGCTGCCAGCTCAGCCTAACGGCTAGTTTTTGGTTTGGCCTATATAAACCCCATCTCTTTGGGTTTTTGGCGAAGATTTTCAAGGAGAAAAATTTCTGGTTTTAAAGTGTTTAAAACAAGTTTTCAAAAGTGTTTTGGGCTTTAAACTTCCATTTGATTTGTGTTTTGGGTTTTTGGAAAATCAAAAAAACTAGGTTTTGGGATTTTGATTTGATCTTTCATTTTCTATCTTTCACAAGAGACTTCCCAATTAGTTTTTCTTTGTTGCTTGTTTCCAAAAACACCTTGTTTCCACACTTGAGCTATCATACTATCCTAATCTATTAGGATCTTTGTTTTGTGGAAAAGAGAGGAAAAGAGAAGTGTTTGAGGTTAAGCCTCTAATTGTAAACCCTCCTTGCTTTTGTTGTATCCCTCTTAGGTAGAGGTTGATCGGAGTGGTATTGTGGTTGGATCCCTCTTCGGTAGTGGTGATTGTGTTTGTATTGGCTACGGGCCTTATCCCTCTTCGGTAGAGGTGGATTGTGATTGTATAGCCTCGGTGGCTTTGTAAGATTGAGAGAGGAGTTCGTACTCCATATGGATTGAAAATCCTACACGGTGGTGTAGGCGGGGATGTAGAGCTAGGGGCTCGAACCTCGAACATATCCGTGTGTTTGTGTTGATCCAATATCTCTCAACTCTCTCTCTCTCATTTATTTGTGCAAGCATCATACTTCATTCATATCATATTTGCTTGTGTTGAGCATAATTCATATTGTCATATCATATCTATTTGCTTGTGTTGTGCCTTGCATAATTCACATTGCTATATCTTGTATATGCTTGGTTGTTTGTGTGTGCCTCACTTGTACTTAATCAACAAGAGCTTCACATAGCACCTCAACCCATTCAAGGGGAATCAAGAGGAGTTAGTTCAGAGCCCTTCACGGGGAATTCGGCTACACTTGTTGATTGTATTAAGTGTGTTGCAAATTTGCATTAGCTTCCGCATTTAGCGCACTTAGTTTTGCATTTAGTTTTAGATTAGCACTAACA